>PVJL010005844.1:0-101632 GCA_004026885.1 Lyroderma lyra
CCGCCCCCGTGCCCGTAACCTCAATTCTTTCTTTGTTATATTCTGCTCTGTCATGGGCTCAACTATGTCTCCTGAAATTCTGGGGTGAAGCCTCACCCCCAGGCCCCCGTCATGTGACTGCCTGTGGTGATGGGGTCCTTCAACTGAGCCCTGCAGCGTGTTTATCAGGGAGAGCGTCCTCCCACAGGGAGGTGGACTTCCACTGAGAGAATGTAAGTCCTCTGCACCCCTCTGGTACCCAGCAGGACCCCAGGGACCATTGTTCCCTCATTTTGCTTATTTACTTTTAGTTCTTCAACAAGCACCTATGGCTCACCTTCTAAGTCTCGGACTGTGTGTACAAAAGTGATAAGGCAAGGTCTGGGCCCTGGGGAAGCTTACGGTTCAGTGAAGGGTCTGGGGGCCCCGTAGCCTACGGTCCCTTCTGCATGGAACGGCAGAGCTGAGAAGTTGCAGCTGAGACCTCATGGCCCCATGATCTGGCCCTTCACAGGAAAAGGTTTGCCAACCACGGGCCTAGCGGAGGGTGGATCATGTGGAGCAGCTGTGAGTGCTCTCCCAAAGCTTTCCTCTTCCCTTCTGTCCTCTGCCCTCCCCTCCTCTCCCCTCCCCCTCTCCCCTCCCCTCCCCTCATCTCTCCTCCTCTCCCCTCCTCTCCCCTCCCCCTCCTCTCCTCTCCCCTCCTCTGCCCTCCTCTTCTCTCCTTTCTTTTTCATCATACACATCACAGTTTATGTAATTATTCATTTTCTCCGTGATCATTTGAGCAAAGCCGGTTCTCCCCATTAGCGTAGTCCTGATTACAAGCCCAGCACTATTCTAAGCACTTTACATAAATTAAAATCGTTTCATTCTCCCAATGACCCTGTGAGGTATGTCCTATGACTATTCCTGTTCTACTGATGATGAACTGAGGCACAGGGATGTTCAATAACCGGCCCAAGGTCCCTGTGAAGTAAGCGACAGAGCCAGCACCTGAGCCGTAGACAGTCTTGCTCTGGAGCCAGCACCTGGGAGAGAGCAGGGCACACGGTGGTTCTTGCATGGGCGTTGGCTGGGTGCAGGAACGACACAGCGCTCCAAGTCAACGCTGTGCTGGGGACATCGACCGAGAACTGCGCAGGGAAAAGGGCTGTGCATGTGCAGGGCTGCGTGCGGGCTGGAGCAGGAAACTGTGCACGTGACCATCGTTTTCTAATTTGACTAAAAGGCCTCAGAGTAAGAAACAGGAGAGCAGACACCTTTTGTTTCCCGTTGTCACTTAGGACGTGCCACCCCGAGCTAAGATCACGCCTCCCCCAGTGTCCTTCCTGCTTTTCTGACCTGTGCGTTTGCCATCAGCTGCTCAAAACCAGTCCCTCCCATCCGCTTTTCAACTCCCTTTTTCCCTCCCCCAGACTCTCGAGCTTCTGGAAGCGTAAGAGTAGCTAGGTCATTACCAGAAATGAACTTGAGCTCTAAGCCTCAGGGGATTCACCCATCACGGAGCGGTAAGGCTCCCGGGGCCTGCAGCTGCGTGGTTGTGTGAAGTCAGCACAGCGCGCCCACGGGCGCACCATACTTTATTTTTCAATTGAGCGCGGTACTGTCAAGGATTGCTTAAGTGGCTTGGTGTCAGCACTTTTTTTTTTCATATAATTTATGAGCTTGGTGTGCATGACATTCCCTGTGTGAAAATGTGTCCATTATTAAGATTTTCTGAAGTCCTGGTTTTCTTGTTCTGGAGGGACTTTAGGAGCTTTGTCCAGTGGTGATCTCTTGGGTCAGCCTGCGCCATTTAACTGTAAAGGCGCTCTTGTGACTCAAGACTGTAGCAGCCGGAATCCACCCTGGGGGACGCAGGTCGGCGTGGGTGGGTCTCAGGTGTGTGGCTGATAGTTTTCAGGGCGCCTCACTTGCAGGTTGGTGGTGCATCTTTGCCGCTTTCAGACTGAGCTCTCTGGGGGGTGCTGGCTGCTGGGGGTCAGGTAACACTTCCTTTCAGGTTGTCAGTCTGGTGTGCTTTTCAGAAGGATGCTGCTTCTAGCAGAAAGTTCCTTATTTTCACCACGAACCCTAGCCTGGGAAGGCATCCCAGTTAGACAGCGAGCATTGCCCACCTTCTAGGACCCTAGTTTTCACATGAGACAGCAGCTGTGTATTTGACGGTTCACCTCCTTGGAGAGAAGCTGGTTGAGGTGCAACCCGAACATCTGCATAAACTGATTCCCATCGTTGTTGTCGTCCGTCACAGCTGGAGAGACCCTGAACTTGGAGGTGCTCCCCATACATCCTGGGGACTTAATTTTTGGCAGGGTGTGATGTGTGAAAGGGGACTTCATGTGGCTATAGGCTTCATCTGTGCTTTTTCCAGAGCCATCTACACTAGGACCTGGAGATTCATGGTCTATTAAGGCCATGACAGCAAGGGGACAATCACCGCAAACCTCAGGTACTTTGTATTTGAGGTCAGAGGCACTCAGCGTTTCACCTCTAACTAGCTCTTGGCTCTTTTGCTCAGATATGAGTCCCAAGATGTTAGAGGAGGGTCAGATGAAAGCACTATGCAATCTAATAGTCCACATGCATAGTTATTACCATATGTGAGTGGGTCATAAATGATTAAGCGCTATGAATATTTGAGATCTTATTATTTAGATTATATCTAGGTTATTATGACTTAGATGATAATGATACTATTTGAGTAGGTGTCATAATCACCTAAATAATAGGAACATATAGAATCAATAGGAAAATAAGTTATTTAAGTACATGAAAATTAAGTTCATGAACTGCCATGGGGCGCTTATGTCGGCAGTACTGTACAAACACTTGGTTAAGGTGTCGTCACCTTGGTGTATCTCTGTCTCACAGCTGTGTTCGTGTTGATGTGTGGCAGTGTCTTGCTGAGTGGCGTTCATTATTGTTGCATGCTTTTGTGTGCCGTCTTGAGAATGTTGGAGCTTGAATTAGAGCAATGAACAAACATTAAACTTCTTGTTAAAATTAGCAAGAGTGGAAGTGAAATCAGAAACATGTTAGTCCAAGTTTATGGTGATAATGCCATGTTTTTCTGAGGGAAGAAGAAGCATCACTGATGAAGAGATACCAG
This sequence comes from Lyroderma lyra, assembly GCA_004026885.1. Classification (NCBI taxonomy): domain Eukaryota; kingdom Metazoa; phylum Chordata; class Mammalia; order Chiroptera; family Megadermatidae; genus Lyroderma; species Lyroderma lyra. The sequence goes on from PVJL010005844.1 coordinate 3,092, forward strand.
GGTGACCAGTAACAAGCAAACTTACAAAAACATTGCAAAAACTCATCCAATTGTGCATCAAAATTGTTGACTGTGAGAAGCAAGGCAGACCAAGTAAACATTGATAGAGAAACAATTAGAAAAATCTTAACTGAAAATCTTGCCATGAGAAAGCTGTGTGCAAAAATGCTCCCATACATACCTATGATAAAGTTTAATTTATAAATTAGGCACAGTGAGAGATTAACAATAATAACTAAAGACAAAATAAAAAAATTATGGCAATATACTGTAATAAAAGGTATATGAATGTGGCCTCTCTCTTGAAATACCTTATTATACTATACTCACCCTTTTTGTGGTGCTGTGAGACGATAAAACGCCTATGTGAGGAGATGATGTGAGGTGACATGATGCAAGCATTGCAATGTAGCATTAGACTGCTATTGACCTTTTGACAGTATGTCAGGAGGCTCATCTGCTTAGGGTGATCCTAGAGATCACGCTGTGATAAAATGTTGATGGTTGGATGTTAAGAGTCAACAATATCAATGGATAATTTTGAGTGTTGGATCAAGTTAGAGGAGGAACTCTCTGGCTTGAAGACTGGTATGCAGAGGTTGTTTCAAGGGGTGAAGTCATACCTCAAAGGAAATTTCATGTTTCGAACCATGGTTGACTATGGGGAAGTAAAACTGTGGAGAGCGAAACGGCGAACACGGGGAGACTACTGTAGTTTACAGGTCTGTGTGAATTTATTCCATTTCACTCTAAATGACAAAAAGGGCCAAAGGAGGAAAGTTATAAATGAGAAAATTCAGCTCATAAAAATAGGCATTAGAGTTGTTACAAAGATGGAGTGGATCAGCACATCGTTGATCAAAATTTAGTGAGGAAAGTTTTGGGGAGGTGATGAGTCTTCTGTCATCACAAGGATTCAAGTCGAGCACGAGCACTGGTAGGGAAATTAGGGGAGTTTCTCCAGCATCAGCTCAGTAGGTGGCAGGCAGAAAGTTGAGAATCATAGAATCTCAGCACGTTTACGTGTTGGTTTGGAATAGAGGCTGACTCGTGGGACAGGGACTAGGCTCTCCTCTGCCTGCCTATTCCTTCAGGCAGCCTTCTACGGTAAGCTCACCCATGCTCAGGGTTCATAAGACCTTGTGACAACTCTCACGTATCACACCTTCCCCACTGGGTAAGTACAGAGCCCTTGGGATGGATGTGTTCTTGAAGACCTCACAAAGTTCAAGTCCAATTTCACCGCAAGCTATTCTTGTCCAAAGATGGCAGACATTAAAAAGTCAGTAAATATTCATTATTGAATACTGTTGTCATCAGCAGGACTTTCTCTGGTCACCAGGGAATAAAATGTAACCACTTGATGAAGATGTACGATGATGTTAAAAATGCCTGGGCTTCAGAATCAGTCAAAATGCATTTCAAGTATTAGCACAAACGTGTAATAGCTCAATGATTTAAGGAGAAGGGCTTAACTTCCTCAAATCTCTGCTTTTTCATCTGTGTGATGGAGTAATAAGAAATGTCCCAGAGGGTTCTGTGAGGACTTAGCAAGACAGCAGGGGACACATCAAGCCTAGAACCAACCACTGGGCTTAGTACCCTTTTGTCAGAGCCTCTTATTGAAGAGCATGGTTGTTTTAAAACTGGTTTTTTGTTTTTTTGTTTTTTTGTCTTGTTGAATAGTATCTGTTTACTTAACTTTCATCTCTACCAATGGATACTGGGTACAACACTTTTATTTTTCTCACTGTGCAATAGAGCTGATATTCCTGCCTTTCATTGTCATAAAGATCCTTTATGTCAGTGGGGTGTAACAACTATCATTTGACCATCCTGAGAATTAACAGTCAAGCCCTTTTACTTTGTATGTGTACTGGTGACGGGTACTTGATAAATACAAAGAAGCGTGACCTTCTATTATGGAGATGATTACTGGTCAGTGGTACAAATGCGTATCTTCTATATATTGCATTTCTCCAATTTGAGAAGAGCACGCCATGCACTATCAATGGATCAATCGTCTTCTTTGGCTCCAAATCAGTTTATTGTATTCCTTTAGTTTCAAGTAACAATAAAATAAGTTGCTTCTTATAGTGAAAGGAAAAATATCATTTTTGAGACAGGGTTGAGATTTTATGGCCGAGATAAAAATAACCCATTGAAAATGGGTTCTTATCAATGAACCGGTGAGTTATATGTGGATAACGGTCCTTTCCAGCTTTGTACTTGTATAGTGAGGTCTGATATAGTTTATTTTGGATTTGATTTTTGAGGATAAAGACTCAGCATTTTGATCCAAACGGTTCTTGAATTTTGGAGTGGAATAAAAAAGAGCCTCTCCTCTTATGTCCTTGATTTATCGGTGGAGAAACTGAGGTTCAAATTCACCCCTTGAAACAATCTCTGCATGTAAGTCATCAAGTCCCAGAGTTCCTTCCCTAACTCGATTCAACACTCGCAATTACAGACTCGTGAGGTTTTCAAGCTAATCTGCAGCTTGGTGACACGTGGCCATAATTATGCCGCTGAGGAAATGGAGAGCTCGATGATTCTTCAAGGTCATAGGAAATCTACCTGCCGATTGGAAGGCAGGAGTGTGGTGCTCTAAAACTTCTCTGGATGATCTCATCTCCTCCCACTGGGTTATGGGATGCGCACAAATGTTCAGCAGAGAAATAAAATATTGTCCTCCTACTGGAAGAAATTATAATCTTAGAAGACAAGATGTCTTAGGAGACAAGATTGTCTCCAAGCACAGAAAAATTCAGAGGGGCGGTATTGCACATTCCCCACCTGGATACCTGCCTTCCGTGTCCTTGGCGTCCCCACCTCCCATCGCAGTGCCGGCCCTTATCTCACGGAATTGTGGGTGTTGAACACACTTTTCTGTTTATCATTTGTTTTTATAACCTTTCTGTTTGGCAAGTCAGTGCCTCACGCTTTTCAATCCGTAGACTTCAGGATCTGAAGTTACTAAAAATATGGAAATGTCAGAAATGCAGAACACTTTGCGGATAAAGAAACCAAGAAGCAGCTTACACAATCCGATGTGTTCTCACACGCCTTCCTCCCCCTGGCCTCTCCCTGCCCTTTCCTTCTCTCTTAAATTTGCAATGACATTTTAATTAAAAAGTTGATAAAAATCACGAAATCAGCTCAGGAACATTTAACATGTGTAGATGGAGGCTGCCTTTTTACTCAGATGGAGCCTCCCAGCTTGTGTGATTCATTCATTTGTGGGAGTCATCTGCGAGAGCTGCTGGCGGGGAGAGTCTTACGAGACAATGGTGACTGCAGTCACCTTTTCAGAGAATAAGCCCTCTGTGTGTGACTGCGGAGGGGCGAGGCCAGAGCAGTGACATTGGGAGGAACCTCCCCTGGTGGTAACAGGAGCCATTGGTCCAGTCCCAGCATCAGCTTGACCTTGCTGGTTGAACCTATCAGCATGAGTCTTGAGCACGTTAGCAAGACCTGCCTATGTCGGAAATAGCCAGAGCAGCAGGAGCAGACACTGCAGACAAGGGGGCACCCCAGGGTCATTGGGAGGAGTGGACCTTGGCACTCAGGCCTGCAGCAGGAGACCAGTAAGGCCCCCCACAAAGAAAGCTTCAAAGAGCATCCAGGATTCCTTAGACAGAGGCAGAGGACAGGTGGGGAGGTGGCAGTCCCAGGAATTTTGATGCAGGGGGTGAGGAGAGACTTGGAGTGGGAACTTGTTTGTTACCCTTGTGACTGTCACCCACTCCCTGACCATCTCCCCAGGCTTATGAGTCCAGGAGACTCAGGAGCTATGGAAGAGAGGGAGGGAATGAGGAACGATGAGATGGATGGAAGGAAGGGCGGGTCGTTATGTGGAACTCCCTATTGACAGAACACTGTGATTGGTGGAAACAGCACAGCAACATAAAATCTCTTTGTTCGAAGCCCTGTGCTGGGCTCGGGGGACACGGACACAGTGGGACAAAGGCACATGAACCTATGCACACCTTTTCCTTAGCCTTTATGTTGTATTTGAATGGTCTGTTTGCTCTTCTTTCAAAGGAGACTGATTTCCTGTAGGGCCAGGTCCTGCCTTTTGCACCTCTGTGTCTGCACGGTCTGGGTCAGCCTCGCCGCAGTGCAATGGCCGTGCAACTTGCTGCGCAAACTGAGCCACTCTGGGGAGTGGGATGGGTGCTGTTAATGATCACGCCCGGACAGTGGGCCTCAACGGGGACTTCAGAACGCAGAGGCAGCGCTCCGCAGATGCATTTTCACAGAATAAATGGCCTTGCGTCAGTTCTCGAGGCAGAACTTGGAACACTTGAAACCTGAAACGGAGCTTGCCGACTTGCAGTTGACAGTGGAAGGCACTTTGACCCTTTAGTTCTGTGCCAGTTGAGGCATCTTATCAGTGCGCATTGTTGTGTTGTGACGGCAGAAACCCAGAAGAACACAGATGTGTACGTGTATGTGTGTGTGTGTGCATGTGTGCATGCGTGTGTGTGTGTGCGCATGCGGGCATGTGTGCGTGTGCGTGTGTGTGCGTGCGTGCGTACGTGTGCGTGTGCGTGAGCGTGTGTGTGCGTGCGTGCATGCGTGTGCGTGTGTGTGCGCGTGCATGCGTGTGTGTGTGAAACCAGGTGTTCTGTAGCCATCCAAGCCTCCCGCTCAGGAGGAGAGGGCCACAGGGGTCTGTTGGCAGGAGCTTTCTTGGCATCCTGGGCTTTCAGGGGGTGGACGTGTGTGCATCCTGAGCTCACATCAGAGTAACTGCAGAAAAAAGCGAAACAAAGAAAACGAAGCCAGACAAGGAAAGTGAGAGGGGAGGAGTGTTCCGGCTGGAGACAATGGCGAATCTAAGCGGGGTAGGAGGGAAACTTCCTCTTTTCTTATTTATTTACTTTTCTGCCAATGCCTTTTGCCCGACTTGAGAATGTTCTATGAGAGCCCAGCAGGCAACCCGGCACTGTCAGAAGAGACCTGGAGAGAAAGCGAGTGCAGTAAAAAATGGAACCAGAATACCACTGCCGACAGCCTGAAGATACTTTCTGGAATGTTCTACCCTAGAGGTAAATAGGGAGATAAGAAAAAACCTCTGAAGGAAGGTAACTTTCTCTTTCGCCCTCACTCATTCTCACTGGGGGCAAAGAAGAAAGGAGGGAATATTCGCATTTCGCTGGGATTCGTCTGATGCAAAAGAATTGGTCAGAAAACAAAGACAATTTTTCATGGCGGATCGTCTCAGCGTAAAGCGAAGGTGCCCAGTGACCTCCAGAAGGAACCTCACTCCTTCTGGCTCAGGTTCGGCCCCTCCTCCAAGCCTTGTTTTCCTATCAACAAGACGAACAGTCTGTGGTCAGCTCAGGTCTTCCTGTCCTTCAACATTTCTTACAACACGTCTGAGTTAGAACATCAAAGGAAGAGGCCATTCATTCATTGCCAGTCCAGCCCCCCGCCCCCCAAAAAAAGAAAAGAAAAAGAAGAGAAAAGGTGAGGGGGGTGTTTCCTGTTTTTTAAAGCAGCCTGCTCTGACTCGGGGGCTGGGCGCCCAGAGGATGTCGGAGGACAGCTCTGAGTGCCCAGGAGCACGGCGGTTTGCGTCTGCAGAGAGTGGAGGTGGCCGCGTCTTGTTCTCACGCCCCTCCCTCGGTGGCCTTCTGGTCCCTTCACGACTTGGTTAAATATTCCATCTGGCAGCCCTCCGAGGGCTAGCACACTCACTTCCCTCCCCTCCCTCCCATGCTGGTCACAGGGCCCACGGCGTGTACAGCCTGGCGTTGCTAGGCAACACTGCTGTGGTGTGTGTGTGCGCTACGTGTGTTTTACCTGTGGTATGTAGACATGCATGTGTCTTATGTGTGACACATGTATATTTCAGTGTGTTTGGGCACCAATGTCTATGTGTGCACGCGTGGTGAGTGTTGAATGTGTGCTATGCGCATGCTGTGTGCTGTCTGTACAATGTCAGTGCTGTGCATGTGATGTACGTTGTATTATTGTATTAAGCATTGTATTAAGTATTATTGTATTGTATTAAGTGTATGCTATGCATGTGGGATATGTTAGATATCTGTGGTATGTATTTCATGCATGCGCACACCTGATTTATGCAAGAGCTGTCTGCAAAGTGTCCAGCCATGCAGTATTAAGAATAAGGGCATTTATGGCTGGATTTTTTCCAGACAGCCCTTGTATGTATGCACACATCTGCATAATACGTGTTATGCACATGATGTGATTTAATGTATGCACGCATGTTTAATGCATGCTGCATGCATACTATGCGGGTGATGTGCATTGCACAAGTGTTTCACGTACGTTGTGTGTCTCCTGTGCTGCGCGTGCTTTATGTTTGCAGTAATGCGTGCTCCGTGTACGTCAGGGGTGTGGCCCCTCCTTCTTGTGTTAATCTCCTGTGCGGTGTCTGCTCTAGTGTATCTATCAATGTTTCTCGTGTGCTTCGGGGGCCTGGGGGACCCCATTTCTCCAGTGATCTCTGAGCAGTGCAGGAGACGGCGGCACCCCTGAGTTAATGAATGAATTACTGCTCCTTGGTAAAGAACTGCTAGGCCCCATTTCACGTGCCCGAACTTCTCCCTGAAGCCCCCTCCTCCCGCGGTTATCACTTACCGTTTTCACGTTCACACCGCACCGTCAGTTCTCACTCTCTCTGCATCCTCCTTACTTTCCAGTCGTTTCTTAAACTATGCTGGTCTGTCCCTCCTCCGCCCTCACCACCCCGGTGGTTAACGAAGAGCAAACCGCCAAATTCGTTGGATACTTTTCAATTCCTTTATTATCGTGAAACAGTTGTGAGCTGATGAGCACTTCCTCCTGTGTGAAATTCTCCCTTCTTTTGAATTCTGCAACAGCCTAGCAGCATGCTATGCCCCTGCTTCCCAGCTGCTCCGGAATCTTCTCCATCTCACCCTCTGCTTCAGCCCATTTTTAAAATGTTAGTTCCCAGCATTCCACTGTGGGCCCCACATTTCAGCCTATTTACTGTCCTTGGATGGTCACATTTACATATTCAACCTCAATTTCCTCCTCATGGATGAGCCACAAGTGTCCGGACACAGCCGAGACCCCTCTGGGTGCAGACCTTTAGTGCCACCCCCGTCCTGATGGCAGCCCCCGCCCCAAAATGCAATAGCAGTCCTTCCAACAGGGTAGCTCACAGCCGACCTCCCCTTCTCTTTCTCTAATGTCTGTCACTGTCACCATTGTGCATATTGCCACCCCCGCCAGAAACCCAAGTCTCTCCCCTTCTCTCCTTGGAGGGTTGTTGGGTGGATAAAATGGGACAAGCAGAGCAATGCAAGCAAGTGTAATACCTCACCTGGCTATGGTTAGGTATTCAGAAAATACTTCTGTGATCTCTCTTCACAAAGGTGCCATGGACGTGCATGGAGCCAGAGATCATGTTCAGATGGGTGTTTTCCGATACTACGAGTTTACTAAAAAGTGAAATAAAATTGCAATATTTAAATGACCACAGGAGGGCAAGGGCCTGTCTGCCCAGCAATACTTGGATCAGAAGGCACTTGCCAACCTCTCCTTTGCTCTTCAGAAGTGAGTGGGGTCAAGGCCAGGCAGCGTGCCCTCAGCTTTGCCGGCAAGGACTCCGTGTGGCCCATGGACTCAGGAACTCCCCCAAATCACCTGGCTGGTTGGCAGCAGAGCCGGACTTCAACTTGATATTTCTGTGTTTCACCACTTGTGACCTGATAGGTGTAAAGCAGATGGTGTCACATTGTCCAACTGGCTAGATGTCAGTGGCCACCATTTCTGAGCTCAGAGCAGGGGTCAGTGTCTGAATCAGGAGGGTCTAATCACCATAAGTGGCCTGGGTATGAATGAAGTTTACAACAGCTTTTCAGAAGTGGACATATGTTTGGGAAGAACGGTGACAGGGGCACGCTAAGCAGGTGATGTGACGCACAGAAAGGGATCGATGAAGGAATAGGCTTGGGAATGTGAATGTGCCACAGAGACCATGCTGATTATCTCACCCATCTCTAAGTGAGCATGCGTGGAGGAGTGGGTAGGACGTGGGCCCAGGGGCCAGATGCCTCCACACAACCAGCTAAACACACATTCAGTTTGTAAATGAGACCATATACCTGATCTGAAGTAGGCCTTGCAAACCACTCTCTGATGTTTGAATCTCATCATCATCACCATCATCATCACCATCATTAATCATCATCATCATCATCATGCGTAGTGGTAATAGTATGATTCCTCTTCTCCAGGTCAGCAAAGTATAAGGTTTAGAGTGGAGATTTTGTTAATGGTTAGCTTCCGAGGTCAACTAGCAGAAGGACAGTGGACATGAATCTAAGACAGTGGACCTGAAATCTGGTGTCAGTCCTGGTTCTCCTATCCGTGGCAAAACCTGAACTCAAGTCCCTTTCACAGATGTACAGAGTGATAACCATCTCACCCACCCACAACATTGTTTGTGAAGTCCATGTTGACAGTGAACTTGGAAGTGCCTTGTAAATCCACTGCAGTACACAGAATTAGAGTGTCAGTGTTTCCTCTTCTGCTGTCCTTCTGCCCCGTGACATCCAGCCTTATCTCGAGGAGGCGCCATTTTCCTCTGCTGACGCCAGGCCGGTGACACAGATGGGCAGGGCCTGTGTCAGCCGTTAGCACACTGTGTCCTCTGCTCCTGCACAAGAGGCTCTAGCTGATCGGGCTGCTCTTCTCAGATCAGAAGTGTCAGAATGTCAGTATGAAAAGTCAGATCTCATGGGCCAGGCTCCTCTTGGGAGGGCATGTGGATTTGCACTGGTGAGATGCAACGTGCCCAAGGTCACGCAGATGGTTAATGGAAAAGCCATTTCTAATAAACCATCTGTGTTTTGCTTTTCGGGACCTTTAGCCTCTCTTTAGGACTTTTCTGTACATATCGTTGTATTCCAACCAAGAAAAAAGGAAAAGGATACTCAGACCCCTTGATTTACTCTCAACTTTCTGTCCTGGGGTCCAGGTCCAGGGAGGAGGTGGCAGAAGGGACATTGATTGATCACATCACCACTTGGGAGAGTATGTTAGCTAAGACTGTTTTTTGTTTTGTTAGTATCAGCACTTTGGCAAATGTGGCAGGCTTCTGGCTGCTTCTATGAGAGAAAAAGAGAAAAAAGTGAGACAGAAGATGCTACTGGCATAAAGGAATAGCTGAATGTGATGACAATCAGTAAGTGACATTTGTTGAGCATTTAGTGTGTGCCTAGGTGTGTGCTCTACAACTTCTTAGCTAATCCTTGTGAAGATCTTGTGAAGTAGCCACTGTCACCTTTATGGAAAGAGGCTGATTCTGAGTGAGGTTACGTGGTGGCATAAGTGACTTTGGGTAGCATAACAAAGCAGCAAAAAGAACAGGAGGGATTTGAAGTTGGGCCATCCAGTACCAGAGCTTTTGTGCCCATGCGTTACACTACACTGAGGGCAATAAAGGGAGAAGCATTCCTGTTGGTATGCCAACACGTTCAGTTAACCAAAACATCCATGACGCTTGTGCCTGTTAGGGGTAGAGGTCGCCACATAGATGATGAGCTGGAGGCCCCAGCGACTCCCTTATTATTTTATTTGACAGGCACTATCGTATGACTTACAGATATTAAGTAAGTGAAATACAGCTCCCCATATTTGACTGAATCTTGGGTTCTTGGTTAGCTGTGGCCAGCAGAGTTATAAGAATACCCTAGTGACTCTCGCCCTTGTTCAGTCTCCTCCCCTTTGAGTCAGAGTAGAACCTGTGAATACGATGAAGGTGAGGTTAAAACGTGGAGAGAGCTGACACTGACTTGTCTTAATGCTCTTGGCTGTGCACAGGGAAGGGAAGAGAGTGCGGGCTGGCGGGTGGATGCCAGGTACGGGATGCAGCTAGAGGTACAAAAGGCAAAGGAACTTGAGGAAACAAAATCCTTGGTGGAGATGGGAGCTGAGACTGAGGACAGGGGCTGAGAGTAAAGAAGAGGAGTCAGTGAACCCAACCCTGACCCCTATGCCAGCCTTCTCACCGCTAAGCATGATTGAAACGGGGGAGACCAAACAGAAAGGGACTCGGTGAGCCACTTAGCCTTGTATAATCTGCAGGATTAACGTTAATGTGCATATTCATATACAAAGCTTCCGGTCCATTAGCCTCTAATATAACCTTGACTCAGAGGCAGGTGCCTGGTCGACATTCAGCCTCCTCAAAGGGCGTTTCTTCTCCTCCTGGCCTGTGCTAGGTTTGCTCTTGTCTCTGCCCTTGCAGTTCGGCATGTCCATGTGACTTGCGCTGGCCAATGAAATGTCAGCGTTTCACTTCCGGGAAAACACTCTAGAACCGGGTCACCACTGCTATGTCCTCTTTCCCTGTCCTGTAATCCGCAGTGGTTTTCAGCGTGGGGTCTGGGGTGAGCAGTCTTCAGCTGATCCATGGGTATTTAGTATCTATCTTTTTGTTGTTCTAACCCTTTGGGTTTGGGGGTTGTTTGTTCCTGCAGCATAATCTTGATCGTCCTAACAAATAGAACACACAAGGGAATAGCACGGGGGGCTCCTCATTAGGGAGACATTCCCAGATTGGTTGGAGGACACCGTGCCAAGGGCAGAGGGCTATTAAAAGAATAGCAACAAAACAGAAGCACAACAAAAAACAGCAGCAGCTGGCACAGTAGCAGCAAAAGCAGCGGTAGCTCCGCCCCTCGTTCTCCGGGTATCCATGGCAATCAGAGTCCCTGGGAGGGTTGCACTGGCTTTTCCGAGAACTCACTGTTCTCTAAAAGTAGGGACTGTCTATGCACGCTCCCCGTATCATCTCTCTACAGCGTGTCCTTAGGGTGGAAGCACATTTCACTGGCTGGGTTTCCGCCACTCTGCCTCACTCCTCTGCCCTGAAGTGAAGTTGAATTATAAAATCAGGCCAGCCTTATCTCGGGCAGCCATGCAACAATGGTATCTGGAAGTGAGTGTCGAAATATGTCTTGGGGCTTTGGGAAATGTTTTCAATTCAACACTCTGTGATGATCAATGTCCAAAGATTCTTGATAGTGTCCTTTAGGAGTCACTGAATATAACCAGAAAAAAAAAAAGAAAAAGAAAAAAAGAAAAAACAACCTTGCATTCAGATGCCTCAGACTAGTTAGTAAACAAGCAAATGTCTGGACAATAATTTGTGGCCTCAGTGAGGATAATGACTGTAATTATGGATCTATAACATGTAATAGTAACAATTAGTATAACCATGTATACTCCTATATATTCACATACATTAGGGCTCAGAGTCACTTAGTAGAACGTACCTGGGTATCTGAAGACCTGCAATTCCAGCTCATTATAAATCAGCTAGGAAACGTGGGCAAATAGCTTAGCTTTCTTTATGTTCCTCTGACCCAGAGAAGTTTGCATTCCAGAGACTGAAATCTGAGGGTTTACGCTCGCAGTGGAACGCCTCTCTGCTCTTCTTAAGGGTGTTCCATAGACATTCCCACCAAGTGCTGCAAAGGGCAGAGGCAAGGGACAGACCTCAGGGGCTATCTCTGGCCCCAGCCCGAAGTGATCCTTTGTGTCTTCATTACCCTTCATTGTATAACACATGACACCGATAGCAGGTCTTCATGATTTCACAGTTTCTGTGGCTAAAGTCCCAGGTACAGCTTAGCTGGGGTCATCTGGGCTCTCAGAATCAATGGGTCCCCCTGGGTTCCAATCATCTCAGGGCAGAAATGTAGAAGATGCTTCCAAGTTCATTCGTGTGATTGTCAGCGGGCCTCCGTTCCTTGCGGGTGGTATGGCTGAGGACGTCAGTTCCTTGCTCACCCCTCCATGCCACGTGGACACCTCAGTAGGACAGCTGACAACATGACCACTGGCTTCATAGAGGTGATTAAGTCAAGAGACAGAGAGACCAGAAGACAGAGAAGGAAAGTCACAGTTTTTATAATCTAATCTCAGAAGTGTCACCCAATGACATTGGCTGTATTCTGTTCTTTACAGGAAAGTCACCAGGTCTAGCATATCCTCAAAGGGAGGAGATGTCACAGGGAGGTGGAGGTCACTGAGAGCTGTCTTAGGAGTCTGCTTAGCACAGTTTGCAAGCCAGAGATGCTTTGTGTTTTATTTTTAAAATGTATGCATATTTGCATTTATGCTAAATTATGTCTATGTTTAAGAGGAGGGTAATAGTTTGAATTACTTATTATCTGAGAAAAAAAAAAAAGCTATTCTAGGAGCATCCCACAACTATCATGTGCCACCTTGCAGGCTGAAATGCTGATTGGAGGAGCATGGCCTTGGGTCATTGCCTTCTATCTTTAATTCCAATTTACCATTTATATAGAGCAGGAAATCAAGGCCAGAGGCAATGACCTGCTCAAGGTCACCACTCCTCAAGGAAATGACAGAGTTGGGTCTAGATCCTGGGGCTTGGGGTTTGGGGTCCAGAGCAGTTTTTTTGAGACCTTGCTTTACACGGGCCTCTACCATGTGCTCCAGCATTTAGCGCCTGCTGCCCCCACCATGCTCAGTGTCTGGAACGTGGCTGATTCTCCCTGTGAGGCTGCAAGTTCTTAAACTCAGGAACCAAGTTCATTATTTTTGACACGTTGCTTGTCAGCATGAGATGAGCTCAAAGAGTCCATTGCATGTCTTCCTTTTTCTTATCGCAGGATGTCTGGATCACGAGGCTCCTGTTATCTCCCAGAAAACACTTTTGCATAAAGTGATCTCACTCTCCTCCAATGGCCTCACCCAGGACCCCATCTCTGCTCTCCTGATTGATGGTAACACGCTCCAGACAAACCCCTCAACTCCAGGTTCTTTTCCATGTCAGGGCACTCTCCTCCCTCTAGCCTGGGGAGGATTTTTAAAGCAGACTTCATCCCTCTGCTGAATGCCCACCAGTCTCTTCCCATTGTCTTCGAATGCGTCCAGTTCTTTAGTTAGGCCAGTTACGGTCTTCTTGTCCCTGGGTTAGTTTGCAGTCCCATCGCATCCTTGTCTTTGGCATGAATCCTGCGCTTCAGTGAGCTGCAGCCCCAGAACATTCCCACAAAGCTGAGCGGTTTTCTGCCTTTGTCCCTAGATCCATGCAGGGTCCTCAGCTCTGAGTCACCTTGCCTTGTGCCTCTTTTCCATCTTACTCATCCACCAAAGTTTATCTCAAGCATCATGTTCTTGCAGACCTTTCCTGGCTTCCTTCTCTCCCAGATGGAATTTCCTAACAATTTGCTATATTCCCTCTTCACCTGCTACCATTACTCCTTAGAGCTTCAGTGTCACAGCCAGAACAGGTGTCAACAGCCATGAGCATCTCAACAAAAACCACACAGCAACTGGCTTTATGGGTGTCATTTACTGAGTTATTATGACACCTCCAACACTGTGGTAAGTATGGGATACCCTAGCCTGTTCTCTCACCATCACTTTAAGAGTTCAGGATGTGTGAGCTTCATGAGGAAGGTGGTGCTCAGACCAGGTGGGACCTGCCAGTTCTCAGCCAGCCCACGGTGGAGCAGGGATATGGTCCAGGCCTGTCTCATGTTCTTACTTAGTGACTGTCTGAGCTTCAGAACACTGAGGCACGTGATCAGGTAGAACCGCCTCAGCCTGACCTTTAGGACATGGTCTCCATAGTACTCTTGTGCATTCCCTCATGGTCAATTAAGTTTGTGCTTCCTTTGCTAAAAACCAGAAACTTTTACTTTTCCTAATTAAATTTGAGGATCAATTTAAAATGGCTCCAGGAGAATGGGTATCAGTACCATGACGTGCGCTCCACACAGAGCTCTTCTCCTTCTTGTCTCTAGAAAGTCTTTATAATTGCCTTTGAAATCCTTTGAATTAAAAGCAACAAAAGATAAAAAACTCAGGGACACAGTCAATAGTTTAGTGGTTACCTGAGGACAGGGGGATAGAGGGAGGGGGAGTCGAATACATGGTGATGGAAAGAGAACTGACTCTGGGTGGTGAACACATCATGCAACACATGGACGATGTATTATAGAATTGTACACCCAGAACCTATGTAATTTTACACACCAATGTCACCCCAATACATTTAACTATAAAAACGACATTTTTTAGGGTTCCAAGTATTTATAACAGTGGTTCTCATACGTGAGCATGGACCAGCAGGGCTTCTTAGAAGAATACAGATGACTGAATCCCTAGGGTTTCCAACTCAGTAGTCTGTGGTGGGATTTGCATTTTTACAGAGGGGTGTGACTGCTGGATTGGGGACTACGGACCACCTGTAGAAAACCAGAGGGAGCCCAACGTCCCACCCCACGGGGTTAGCTCTTCCTCCCGCCTAGACACGTAGCAACCCTCCTCGATGCCCTCAGCCCAGCTGGCCTGTTTCCTAGCAACTCAGGTTGAATTTCAGGGTCATATGCAGATAATTCCATTCCTCACTTCACATTATTATTATCATCTAAACCTGGACTTTTTTTTTTTTACTTCTTCAATGAGATCATAGTCTTATTTTTTGACTCAAGTTTGACACCTGTTAAAACACCTAAGTGACACAGTCCTGTGCCTGAGCTTCTGAAAAGTCCCATTTCCTTCTCCGTCCTATAGTCACCAGAGCTGTGACTATACTTTCCTTCTAGCCTGCCATTAAGTGAGGGAGGGTCTCTTTCTCTAAGATGGGTATTCTGGGTCCCTTCCCTCCAGCCTTGTTGAAGTCCTTCCATCGATTGACCACTTCAACTCCCATTCTACCAGCCTCTCCTTCGTTCCCTCACCCTCTTCAGCATGTAGACGTGCTCAAGTTCCTCCATCCTAAAATAAAATCCTGAAGATGCTCTTCTTTGCCACTCAAAGACCAAAGACAGATTTGGACAATCAGCTTCTGCAGCCCAGAAATTGTTGACATTTCTGAGGGGATGCACACTTATTGAGAGGAGTCCTAATGGTTTCAGAATTCGCAATATTGACCTCTTTCTCATGGAGGGAGGCAAAAAAGGAAAAAAGAAATAAAACCATGTAGAAAAAGTGCCAAATTAGCAAATGGTGGGGAAATAGGAAGAACTATCTTATTGTTTACATGATCTGTGGTTATGTACAGAACACGCTGAAAGATTTTGGCAGGAGTTTCAAGAAGATAAGCCCTGTGCTTACTCTCCTTTCATAGACTTATTTAAAAAAACAAAACAAAACAACTCTCTCTTGTTTAAATCTAAAATGTCTTTTTTTCCCCTCAAAGCAAACAAAAAATGCATCTGCAGGGTTTGCTTGAAGCAGGCATTCTCCTGCATTTTACAAGTGTGGGTACATAAGGTGCTTGCTGAAGGAAAGGTGAAGAAACGTGAGTTAACACTCAGGGGCTTCCATCCCATGAGCCCCGTTGGCTGTTAGCCCCGCCCGCTCCCCGCTCACGTAGACTTTCAGAACCAAGTGACAACCTACTTACTGTCTCCGGTCTTCGCTGTCCAGTGTTAAATTGGCCGCAATCTCTTCTCTGCCCGCAAAGGCAGTACTGACAACCTTGGGACAGTTTAGAAATAACCTCTTCATTTTCAAATTTAGGAGATTTCCATCAGCCCTTGTTTTACCTAATTGATCAACTCCATTCAATACTGCTGACTATTCTCTTATTCAGAAAACTTCATTTTCTCTTTTCTTTGCCTCTTCTCCTTTGACTTCAGTCCTTGTTCTTCATTTCCAGTCTTTATGAGCTGCTTCTCACCCTTTCCTGTCCATCAAATGTGTGTATTTCACTGGATTTTTGTCCCTGGTCCCTTATTACTTATTCTGTATGAATTTCCTGGGCAAAATCTTGGGGCTTTCACTCCACCAAAAAAATTCCTCCCCATCTTGGTGACTCTCTAAATCAATGGTTTACCCTTAGAGGCATTGTGAAATTTTGGAGGGACAATTGCGATCATCATGATGAGTGGGGGAAGGGAGGCACTGGAGTTTGGAAGATGGGGACCAGGGGAATTAGACATCCTGCAGTGCTGGATGGTTCCTCCCTTACAACAAAATTTGAATGTCCATTCTGACATTCATGTAAGTAAAAGCCCCGGTTGTAATTGCATAGACCCAAAAGGTATGTCATTTTTCATAAAATTTAAAAAAATTTTTTTGTTAACTTTTATTGTATCTTGGATTTCCAGGAATGCAGTAACTGTATAAATCAATAAGCAATTGTGCTTTCTTTTTTCAGACTTAAGAGGAATTGATGGGATCACCATTTTGAAAAATTAATGATGGCAATATTATTCATACTATTTGCTTCTCCAATGTAACATCCCCAAATTCATCTGCATTCAAAGGGGTTCTACCTATTTACACCATTGTGTCTCATCATCCCTTATTTCACAATGCCACATGTGAAAGAATCAACATTCAGCTGGAAATGATGTTAATTTTTAAATTTTATCCCAGCCTGTTATTCTTGCTACATGGCTAGACCTGGATGATAGTGAAGGGGGATGAGAATAAAAATAATTTTGGGGACACCTAAATAGTATTTATTAATTACCAGGCACTGTTTTAGAGGCTGGGCATATTTTAACTCAATCTTCACATGAATGCTGAAGACAGTTATTATCATCAGACCCATTTTATAGTTGTACACAACGCAGAGGTCAAGTTAGCCTCGAGGGGAAGTAGCTGGGAGGTGGAGATCTGTGATTTGACAGTCTGTGTTCTCAAATCATCACGTTGCACTAATTCTCAGAAAAGCATTATCTTCAGGAAGGGGCTGAGACTAAGAAGATTGGTGAAAATGTGGAGAAGGGCAAATACCATCATTCCCGAAACCCATAGTGATGACACATCATATCACATCACATCACATCACAGCAGGGCCTATAAAGTCCATTTATCCTGATTGCAGATGGGCATGTACAGTGTGTTACTAATAATTAGTATTAATAGATAAAGCCAAAGCCCAGCTGGGCAGAGCTTCTTGCCATATGACCAGAGCTTGATCTAATACAAAATGTGCCTAGTGCTGTGTTTCATCTGTTCAAGGACTCTCTCCAGGGTCTTCTACTGACTCTTCATGTTGAAACCTTCTGTTTTGATGCATTGGCCCCATTTCTGCCCATGAGTTAGATTCTCCTTTATCAAAGCTGGTGTTTCTTTTGGGCATTGGCTTCTCTAGTCCAAAGCCTGTCGTTCCCACCCAGGACCTCCAGGACCCCTGCTGAGGTGAATACCTTTTGAATTCCTTTTAACTAGGACGAGGCAAAGAATACCACCAGAACTGCTGCAACCAACAAAGTGAGAAATGCTGGAGTGGATGTCTCTTGAGATATTTTTTGCTCTCATGATGAGCACTATTTTTTTTTCCTCTTGCAAATGGTCCCATAACTTAATTTAATAGTGTTTATGACAATGTGTAATAAATACCATAAGAAAGTACGTTGTGCTGGGTGTGTTAGCTCATTAAAATGAATGCTTGCTAGATGCCGTAGCAAGCTTTGGACACGTGGTGCTAACTCATGTACATTGCCATGACAAATGTGCTTCAGGACCAATAAATAATGTCCTGATCTATTAACAGTCAGATCCAGCATCTCCCTGTTGGTTCCTAAGAAAAGTCGAGTGGTGATCAATGAAAGAGAAATTGCTGTGGGAATGCTGCCAACCTCCAGGCATTCTGATTAGCACGTGAGCCTCGGCGGCTGTCTTCTGTGACGCTGCACACCTGTGTGCGGTATTGCCCTTGTGGTTTGGATCCCGTAAGCTCAGGGGGCCCCCCGAGCTCAGCACGATCTTCCTGCCAATGCCTGATGTGGAGTCTTTGGATTTAGGCAGATTCCTCAGCGTCCTGCTGGCTCAAAATGAGCTTCATGGGCTCAGAAGGGGGCTGCCCGATGAAGCTCAGCACAGGTGAGTGGCAATGGCGTCAGTCCAAACAGTAAATAGGCATATCTCCTGTCTCAGACGCCCACTGGAGCCACAGGCGTAAATATGCAGTAAAGCTGCACTGACAGGAGGCCGGCTCCTGGGTTTATGTCCTACGCAGCCTCTGAGATTCCAGGCAGAGTCCAGGCAGAGTCCAGAGTCCAGGACAAAAAGCACCTCTCCTTTTACTTAGCAAAAATGCAATTTGGAATTGTAGGAATGACTTTGTAAGAGGTTAGGTACATTGAAATATACTTTTGTGATTACTGTTGGTGCCAAGTTTTGCTCTTAATTTTGCTTCATACAAACTGCTTGAAGAACAAAAGATTGAATGAATCGTTCAACAAAACCGTATCGTCCTGGGAAGTCACATGTTGCTAAGACCTCAGTTGCTAGTAGCAGGTCTCTCACCTTGTACAATTTACAAAATTGACTTTTTCTGTTATTGCACCGGACATAGATGTTAACTAACTCTTTGCAGCACTTTTTAGAGTTTAACACATGTGCTCGTGAGCATTCTTGATTGCATTCTTATGAACAAAACCACTGCAAAGGCCTATGTCCCAGTTTACAAGTGAGAAAAACGAGACTCAGGATAGCTAAGGAAACTGCCCACTGTCATAGAGCAGGCAGGTGATAGATACAGACACTGCCTCAGGTCTTCCCATGTCAGATCTGCTGCTCTTGTCACTCCATTAAAGTGCCTTTTGGTGTGGAGAGGTTCCTCTTTTCTTGGATGCTTCTACCTCCTACACTTTCACCACTTCTTGGGAGTAGACCCTAATGAACAGTGTCTGCTCACCTTGATGTTGGTTCATATCATCCTGTCTTTAAAGAAGACAGTTAGATATATGCCAGGTGGCAGTCAACAAGCAGCTAACTTTGCTGCTTATTTGATGCAGAATTTACTATATACCTGGGAGGATAAAGGGAGGTATAATACTGAGTTAGTCAAACTATTTCATTGTCTACAATATTTTAAGTATCTGGTAATTGCATTTTAGAGTATTTGGAGCAAACAGGCTTTCACAAATATATGCATTCATCTATCATCCACCTCCCTATCTTAACATCCATCCATCCATTCTACTATCCACCCTACTAACCATCCATCCATCCATTCATTTATCTAATCATGAAGTAAGTAGTTTAAATCATTTAAGGGCTAAATCATATGTATTAGGGCCCCCTTCAAAGAAAGAAAATATAGGAGGAACAAAAGAAACCTCAACAAACAAAACAAACACTCCCCCTATCCTGGGCTCAATATATTCAAATTAAAATGAAGAACTATCTTCTTGAAAGTATATTGTCCTCACTTATGTTTTCTTCATTTGGTAGGGGCCAACTACTCACTCAGTAAATTTATACTCACATGTGTGTTGAGTTTGTATAGCGACCACCATGGAATCACCTTGGAATAGTGGACTGTTTTCCTTAGTTTCATATCTTGTATTTTATGCCAATGAATAGAGGTGCCCTTCAGTACACGCCTCAAAGTTTTCTCCCCTTTTTCTTCTGAAGGTGCAGAATCTCAGACAAAAAGGAAATGCCCTGGCAGTCATTTGGAAAGCTTTCCTAAATGCAGATTTACTGCTGTTTCTAGTTATGACACAGCTCTCAGCCTATACTACTGCACCTATTCAGTGTAATGGAATGCCCAACAAAATTAAAATATGCCTCATAAAATGCAGGTGTAAAATCAACTGAAGCAAGCCACGTTGAAGCAAGAAAATGCACTCCACCAAAATGTATTGGCCTTGATTTCCTTTTATTTATTTTATTTTTATTAGATTTATATTTCAATTTCACCACTTCAATTTTTCATTAAGAGATTGCATTAAAAAATGCCTTACCACAAAGGTTCCAGTTAAGTAAGGAATACACACAACCCTGTGAATGCATTATTATAAAAATGAAATGCATGCATTTACCAAAACTCTAGGGGACAACTAGGAAGATCTAATATTACTTGGTTCTTACTAAGTATCTGGTATGGAGTGTGTATGAAGGATTTAATTCATTTACCTTTGTAACAGTTGTCTAGGTTGAACAGCACTGTTAGCCACAGTTCATCAGTTGGGGCATGTACAAACTATGGAATCCATCCAAGGGCACTGGCAGGGCAGAAATTCAGAACTAAGTTGTCTGAATCCTACAAATGTCTTTCTCATTAAGGAATCTTGAACCCATCAAAACTCACTCTTCACTTGATATGAAAAACAGCATCTTCCATTGCCCCTTTCTCTAAGCTTTTTTCCTCAGTGAGGAAAGAAATGTTCAGGGATGGGTTAAACCACACGAGGTATCAGAGAAGGCTACCTGCTCCCTTGTATCTAGAAAAATGTTAAAACGGTCATTTCAAGGAGTGAAATAGGAAAGTTGGTGGGAACCTAGCCATGCCATTTGGAAGGACAAATAGAAAATAATGAAGTGAATTCTTGGCTACAGTAATCGCCCATCTGTGCCCAAGTGAACATAACAAGGGATGGTGGAAGGTAGACAAAGTTTGGTTGAGGATACAAGCAGACTGAGAAGGTAAAATGAAAAAGTGCATGTGGGAATGAATCTAACTTTGGAGGGTTTGGTTCAATGTGATCCTTCATACCAGTAGTGCCCAACCTTTTTGGCACCAGGGATCAGTTTTGTGGAAGACAACTTTTCCATGAATCGGGGGTGAGGGTGGAGATGGTTTCAGGATAATTCAAGCATATTACATTTATTGTGCACTTTATTGTTATTATTACATTGTAATATCTAATGAAATAATTATACAACTCAATGGGGTTTACACTCCTATGAGAATCTAGTGCTGCAGCTGATCTGACAGGAGGTGGACCTCAGATTATAATGTAAGCGATGGGGAGTGGCTGTAAATATAGATGAAGCTTTGCTGACTCACTTGGCACTCACCTCCTACTGTGAGGCCCGGTTCCTAACAGGCCATGGACCCGTGCAAGTCTGTGGCCCAGAGGTGTAGGATCCCTGCTTCAGACAGTAGCAAAATAAAAGCTAATAAACAAGCAAGCCAGCAAGCAAACCTGGTTTTCCTTAGTAGGGAGTGGACAGAACCTGACCTTACCAATGTTAGAGTCCCACTCCAGATCATGTTCCTCCCCAGGATACTGTCATGACAATCAGCTCTTCCTGAGTAAAGGGGTGGGCCACTGGGGGCAACCACACATGCAGAAACAGCAAAGTTCTACACAAGATACAGTCCAATTTTAGTCACAAGGAGATGTTAAACAATTCATCAAAGCACCATCTACAAACTGAAACCAAAACAAGTGGAGAACATAGAGTGAGGAATTAGATAGGTGAATAAACTAATATGAATGTAAGCCATAGATAGCAGATAGTCAAATACAAAAGGAGGTAAAAAACATCCAGGCTGGTTGAATGTTGAAGAAGAGAAGAGGGTATAGAAACAAGATGGCGGACGGGAAGGAAGCCATTTGTGGATGGCCTCTGGCTTGGCTCCCCTGAGGATTCCCTGTAGCTCATACAGGAACAGGTCTCAAAGTCTCCTATCACGTATCATGGGCCAAATGTGTCCCCAGGAATCCTAGTTCCAATAGCCAGTGTTTCCCTACTCAGTCATCTGACCACCTTGGAGGGATGGTCAACATGAGGCTAAATGCATTCACCTTGAGGATGCTACAAAATGGACAGAATGCCTATTGACAAAGACACTGGAACCTACCTTCCTCTAAGGAGTCAGAGCTTTTTGGTTTTAACAATAAGCTGAGTCCAATTATTACAGGAGAACCTACAGTGAAAGAGAAGATATGTGAAATGATTGTGAGTCACAGAAATGCTCTGGCGGACTCAGTTTCTATTATTCCAAACATCAGGACAGCTAGAGCTCTGAATTTTATAAGTCTAGTTCACTGCAGATTTTAACAGAGGACATGATTAAGACTGAATTTTCTATCTGCTTTCTTGTGCCTATTTACATGGAAAGAAGTTGAAAAAATGTTTATTCAATGTAGATGGATGACTACATTTGGAAGAGGTTCGTTGATCTGCTTTGGTGGATTAAGGTGTTTAGGCAATCACGTGACTTTGGGAACCCACCATCTTCAGGCCTGCGGTTGCATTTTAATATTGCTGTGGCAGAGACAGGGGTTACCAATTTGCTGCTGCAAAACGAGATTATACGTTCCGACTCTGATTTGTTTGAGGATGCGCAGGCACTTAGGAGCCAGCTGGACCTGTGATTGAGCACATGGAGAATTCAGACCACACCTAATTCCCATGGCTCAACTACCCTGAAGTCAATGGAGTCCCAGATGTCAAGGAATGACAGAGCTATTTAGGAAAAAATGGAAACCCGATTTCTGAAACAATTCATGAGTCTGAAGGGTATGAGTCGTGTCTTACGTTTCTGTGTCTGCCTTTAGACACCAAATCTCAGGATGTATCTTATTTAGCAGCTACCTTATCTTTGAGGTTGAAATTCCCCAAAATCACAATGGACCAAAAGCAAAATATGGGTGTCAAGAAGATGGCATAGCCCAGGAATTTGGGAAGTAGGCCCAAAAATCCTAGAGATATCTAATAACTTGTACTTATGTGAAGAGATTCCGGAATGTTGGGTGTACTGGGCCTTGTGAGTGTGTATTCTCTTTCATGAAATGACTGACAAGGGGACTTTGAGCCATCTTTAATAACACAGGCTTAGAAATAACATGGAGATAATGCCTCACAAAATATGTCATTTTCAACAATTGAGTCCTGACTGACTCAATCTGAATTGGTCAATTATTATGATTTAGCCTGGGGCAGCACATTTTTTAAAGAATACAATTGATTAGGTTTATTTAGACTTTGTATTACTGTGACCAAATCCATTTGTTTAAATAGCTAGTAGCCTAATACTGTCCACTGTTACACGTATTGATCAAAATTCCATGAGGATTTTTGACCAATAGAGCCATCTCTGAGAAAAGTGTGCATTTCTGGCAGATTTCTATGATTCTGTTTTGCTGCGGAGACTTCTGACCATCACAGTAAGGGACTTACAATGTTGGCTGCTGTCTACCTGAACTTCCTCGTATGGCCACCTGGTGAGAGACTTTGGGCTACTCAGATGCTGCAACAAAGTTGTGTCCTGGGCTTCGTCACTTCCTTCTGAATTCTGAATCTGTCTTTCTTTCTTTTTTTCTTTTTTTCTGTCTGTTGGATTGTTTGCTTTTAATCTGAGGAAGATCTCTATTGCCTATGTAGTGTAGCTTCAGATTACTTAATTGTAGAAATGACAAAATTTCCTTGGGTTTCCTAATAACCAGAAAGTTCAAAACCAAAACCATGCAGAGACCATCATCAGAATCTTAGTCACAGTGCCATAGTCACCACGTTGCCATGGAAATGTGGCCTCCTAGAGTGGAAGAACAACCTGGGTATCACAGAGTGCTTCATTCTTTTATCAGAAATGTTGTTCTAACTACACTGGCAACAACAGGGTGAGCTACATCTTATATAACCCATGCATCTTTCCTTTCCCTCCTTTCAAGTTGTGGAAGCATTGATTCCACTTTATCTCTGGCCCCCAGTGAGGTTGAAATCACACAAGCAGGAAATATTTATTACTCTAAATGCTGAAGATTGTCAGGGGTAAGGCATGATCATTCAGAATCAGCATTAATCACAGTTAGAAATTAGACACAGGGTAGAGAAATGCTAAGCCCCTGGTATGTTCTGGAATATTAAATAACTGCTTTGCATCAGATGGTGCCTTTTTGAGAGAGTCCAGGAAGAATGATTGAGGAATAAAGGATGAAAATCACTTTGAAAATTAACACAAAACAGGACTTGAAGAGAAAGTAAAGAGAAGCAAGTGATGCATTCTAATGAATATTGAAAACAAACCAGAAGGTGGAGTCAGTATTTACTTTAGGCTTTTGCTGCTCATGTGCCAAAGCTGTCACATTTGAGTACAGATATAATATTTGTTTTAAATGGGGTAGATGCATGAGACAGGTAGCTTTGTAGAGGATGTCACGTGAAACTCAACAGCACGAAGTTTGGAAATCAGTAACTGTGTTCTACCTCTCTAGGACTGCAGTTAAACTTTTGAAGCTCGGTGTCTTATCGGGAGAATGCAGACATACTTCACAGAGTTATTCAACCGTCAGGGCATGGTCATAGTATTGGGCACAGATGCAACGAAGCAGAACTCTCATCTCTTGTTGAATTTTCTCTCTTTGCTGCTGATCCAGAATTGTGGCTATTGATAAAGCTTTAGTTTTATCCATTTCCAAGAGATTATCTGGGTTCCTGGCATCAAACAGCTAAAAATATTGGGTCAAGGATCTGATTAACTTGGTTTGGGTTAGATATCTACTCCTGCATGAATCACTGGGGCCAAAAGTTAGATATCCTGATAAAGACAAGATCCATTTTAACGGTAACTTTGTGGTGAACAATAGCATCTCTAGAAATCTGGCATGAGAGGTAACCCTTTGGGTAGGCAAATACTCCTGTTCATCAAGCAATTGAAGATGATGTCCTCTCTTCTTTGACTGTAATTGAGATCAGTGCACACTTAGCCTCTTACCTCTAGAAAACAATGTATTAATAGAACCACCTGACATGAAGTTTGTATACTCTGCAAGGTTCACATAGCAGGAAACCAGCCTCTCTTATTCTTCATTAAAACCCCCCACCTAGAAAACAGCATGGAACTCATAAACACAGACAACAGTTTTGTGGTGACCAGAGGGTAAGTGGGGAGGGAGTGGTAGAGTGGGAATGGGGGTCAAATATTTGGTGATGAAGAACTGACTTGGGTGGTGAGCACACAAGGCAACACATAGACAATGTACTGTAGAATCGTACACCTGAAATCTATATAATTTTATTAACCAATGTCACCCCAATATATTTAATTAAAAAAAAAGTAAATAGAATAAAGCCTGGCACTGTGGAGTCTCAATAAACGTATGTTGAATGAATGAGTAGATAAAAAGCTAACTTTATTCTAAATATTTTTTCTACTGTTTTGTTCTTGTTTCTCTACTAGTGTTTTGTAAATAATTTTGAAATCCACCTCAATTCAAAAGGGCAAGGAAGAGAATTGTTGAGATTTCAGGTAACCATAAATAATACCCCTCTTCCCATCCTGAGATTAGCACCACTGAGAGTAAGGTATAGGAAGTCTGTGGTGGAATACAACTGCAGGTTTACACTCAAATAGACTTGTTGATAGTCACCACGGAATTAGGTAGACTTGTCAATCACCAGCATCCCCCGGATCGGGTGAGTGGAGCCTTCTCAAGTTCTTTCCCCATGTTCAGATAACTCACGCAGGAAGCAGAGAGAGTCAGGAAAAAGACCAACACTCTTTGTCTCGTACAAGTTCCTTTACATGGAAACCAAGTAAATGAGATGGAAATTCCTCCCAAGGTATAAAGAAAGAAAGCCAGACAATAGAAAACCTGCCGGAGACAACACTAAGTCCTGCCCGGGTTCCTCCTTTGAGGTAGCTGGTATGAATGGTAAGCCTCTTCTCCCCTCTCTCTCCCCCAGCTTTTCAGCAACTCCTTTCTTTTCCATTTTGGCTTTGCCTTTGTGTCTCGGTGGCTTAATATCCTTGCTCTCTTCCTGGGACTGACATTAAAAAATTACAACAAAAACTGGCAAAGATATCAAATCTATCTATCATTTCCATTTTGAACATCCACCATCCTAATGTGGCTGTAATTATTAGTCCGAAGACCACTGTGGTGAGAGAAACTATCTGTGGCCCTCACAGGGAGTGAATGCATCCTGTGGATATGAGCATCACCAAACCCTTTCCCTTTTCGATGTTTACAATGGGGAGAGAGTACTTAGGAAATGAGAATTATGTTAACTCAATCAACAGATATGCATTGACTTTCTACCATGTATATAAGATGCTTTACTTAAAATGGAGTAAAATTAATTTAAGCTTGATGCATACACCTATGTTGAATAAGATATTTAAGAGCACAGTTAAGATCATCAAAAGGTGGCCCAGGATCGAATACCAGATGACCACTGTATGAGGACAGAGGAGGGAACTAGAACGACTGACTTCCTTGTAAAAATTTTACCTGTTGCAAAATAAGCATGAACAGGAGCATTAGTTAGAATTTATGAGATATTAAAAAGACTCATAAAGGAGCCCATTATTTTCAAAACTCTAAAGAGTTAATTAAAGGTTTTTTCCCTGAAAAGTGAAAGGAAATTTATGAGTCAATCAAGAACACAAACAGACATCTAACAAATAGTATTCTTTCTCTCTCACAGACTTCAAAGTCCACAAAAATGTATGTTTCTTAAGTAGCAGGAGCAAGGGTAAAATAAAGATTTAGTTAAGTGAGGAATGGAAACAGCTGCAAGTTAGGTATGAAAGTACCAGAGGATGGATGGAAGAGTTGTACTTTAAATTTTGCTTCAGAATCTTTTGTTTTCCTGAAAATATAAATGCAAATCTCATACATCAATGAAATATTTCAAAATTTTAATGAAATATTTTTTATCTTTAAGAGCTTTCATTAAGTGCTAAATTCTGAGATTCGGCAGTCCACATCTGGAATTTAGACATTGTTTAAAGGAAAACTTAGAGGCTCCTTCCAGAAAATTCAGGCAGGAATGTCCACTGACCTCTAGAGGGCTCCCTAAAAACCAGCTCTGTTCAGGAAGTGATACCAGGCCTCACAGAGGGGCCACTTTTCTTTAAAGGTGATTTACACAGACTAAAACGTTTTTTAATTGGAGAAATGCATGCCTAACTTGCTCTTACAAATAGCACATGGATTTTTCAGCAATTTTCAGGCATAGTTTGTTGTTCCAAATCTTAATTCGGGCTATTTGGCCTCTCTGCAGTGACATGCAAACTGTGTGATCCGGGTGTGTTCCTTGACCTCTGTACCCAGATAGGCTGACCAGGCGCACCATTTTAAGTGGGACAGAAAACAACAGGACTGTTCCATTTCAAACGGTCAGCCTACTGACACCTTTAATTTAGCCCAGTGAGACTAGGTTGACCAGACCTATTGTTGACAAACCAAGAGAGGTAAATAGACCACAAGGATGGTGCCAAGTCACAGGGTGAACCAGGACAGAACTGAGTGTCAAATTTGAATGAGAAACCACCATGGAGGTACACAAGAGGAAGTGCTCAAGATGGGATCTGGTGGTCATGGACTTGACTCCAGGAGTCTGGTTCTGACTGCAAAGACCTAGTTTATTCCACCCACCAATCTTAATGATGTGCTCAGGATAGGAGGAAAAAGGGGAAATAGAAATTGTTAATCTAATAGAAGATCCATTTTTTTCCTAGTCATCTGCTAATACCTGACAGACAAACTTGGGGAATCAAGACCCAGAGAAACATATGCCTTGGAAAACTGTCCGTCTCTCTATTGGAAATAAGCATTGGTTGGTGAAGCTATTTCTAGACAAAGCCCTGAGGATGATAAAAGATAGTAAAGGCTGAAATAGACAAAAGGTGACAGAGAAGAGAGGACGAGTCCCTGAGGGTAAGTTATGCCAACCTTGAAATTTCGTTGTGGGTTCATCTTCCATAACATTGAAAGGGTAACAGAGCACTGTGGTTAAGAGCCCAGACTGCCTGGGTTTGAATCTTTTCTCTATCCCTCCCTAGCTCTGCACTTTGAAAATATGTGAATTATCCCATTTGAGATAATATAGTACCTATTTCATGGGTGTTTAGCGAAAAAATGCTTGAGCTTCAACTAGGACTTTTTCAACTTTAAAAATAAAACCTTACTCTACACATTAAAATAATTATACAATACATGTGATTTACTCAGACCAGCAATCTCCTCAATACATTTTAGTTCATTTTACTGGGGAGTGACTTCGGTGAATGAGGTGGTCTGGAGAAGTGTAGAAACTTGCACCAGCAGAAAACCCAGTTGGATTTCACACCCTTAGGATATGCATGTCTCTCCTTTCAGGGTCTAAGAAAAAGGCGGGCTTTTTAGCATGACTTTAAGACTATACAATTTGTCCGTCCACCTCCTACTCATATTCCTTGTTTTTCTCTCCAACTTATTGCCCCAGGGTAAGGCTGGCACCTATCCTACCTTACCTATTAACTCAACACATTGAGCATCGCTCCCATGCACTGAGATGCAGTAGACAGAATTCCCCGCCCTCAGGGAGCTTCCCTTCTCCTGGGATTCCTCCCCTTCTCCTAGGATTCCTGGGGGTAGTGGCTGATGTTCATCTCTGCTTCCTGGCTGTTGTGGTATCTTGATCTTGGGAGGACAGAGAAAGGTTTTCACTTGCCCTTGTCTGAGTGGTGAGTGCCCCAAGTCTTTCCACCCACTGGCTTCCTTAGGATCTTTCTGGCGAAAGCTGAACTTCATCCTGGTCCCCGTTACCCACACAGGTACCAGAAGGGGCACTGGAGTGGGAGTCCAGACCCCACCAGTGATAACAGACTAGATGGCACGTCCCAGTCCCCACGAGACCTGGCTGCAGCCTGACCTTGCTGGGCTCTCTCAGTGTGACCATCTCCTGGTGCTCCGCATGGGGCTCTTCAGTGGGGTCATCTTTCTCCACAGGTGTTCCTTCCTGAGCCCCCTGCCATGGGCCACACCTGACACACCAGAAAAAACCTAATATTTGCCAGGTGAATCCGGGTTGCAGACAAGCTGATCTTAGGGGGTGTGCGGATGAACAATTTGTTTTAATACATTAATGTTTACTTTTATGTTTTAGAATAGGTGTAATTTGAATGAGTAGATGAGTGAGTTTTTTAAAGCTTCAAGACCACAGACTTTAATAGTGTCATGAAACTGATCAAAGCTCGGGAAGCACTGACCCAGCGGCTAATGATACAAGTCTGAAGTTTAACTGGCTGGGTCTTAGTTCAGACACAATCAAGTTGAGTGACCTTGGGAATGGCTGTCTGGTCCTCAGTTTCCTTATTTAAAAATAATAATAGTACCTACCTCTCATGGTTGCTGTGATGAGTAAATGAAATGGGAAATGTGCAAACCATGAAATGCTAATCCCTGTAGCAGACACCTGTGAATGTTCAGTGATTATTATCGATCATCTCTATAGTAACATTATTACCAATGTGTCAACTCTCACTTCGTGTTCTAAGCACCATTGATTGGAGGGCTCAGGCTGCTGCTTTATTCCCAAGAACTGTTGGGGTGGGCCCAGGGCTGTGGGCCCCATGAGCAGACATGGGACGTGGTGGGGGAGCATGACACAGCACCAAGGAGAAACTGAGGGCTGGCCGATGTTCCATGGCTTTGCTGATGAGCACGGCTCCCATGCCACAGAATGGGAAGGCCGGAACCTCCTCTCCTCCTCCGAGGCGACTTTGCCTTGCCGATTTACTTTAATTGATACACTTCATCCCTTAAAAAAAACATAACCTGGCTTTCCTGTATCTTTGGCAGATGAGTGATAAGTTCATATTCAAGGCTAAGCAGCAGCAATTCTGCAGAGCAATAAAGAGAATGCATATAAATAAGATGAAGTTTTGTTTAATCATAAAACCTGAAGTTGGTTAGTCATTACATTGCAATCTAACCTGATCTAAACAAGGCAATGCATATATGTGTATACCATGTCAGCTTTTCTCTTCTAAAAATATCCCAGTGCCATCCACGGGAATGGTTAAATACAGATATTTTGTTTTTATGGCCTTTATTTCTGAAACATAAAAGGTTTTATGTTTCTAATCCCTGGATAATTTTTCATGGTATTTCTGTTTATCCTGCATTCTACTTTCAAGCCATGTTTGGAGGAAAAAAATGCAATGATTTCAGGAAAGTCTAAAGTGTTTTTCAATTACCGTGAGTGAATTCTGGGACTCAAGGTGTCATTTAGCTCCTCTGAGTATAGACAATTGCTCTGCCTCCCAGGAGTTACTCTGGCTGGGTTTTTTACGCTCTTGGTTGCTTTTGAATTCTCTGTGGTCGCTTTAATTTCCTTTTGTGTTTCTCAGTTGTTTATTGCAGTTTCAGTGAGGTTTATGTAGACTGATTGTGTAGCAATAAAGAGTTGTTTGGTTCAAGTTTTCCACCACCATCAGCGTTTCACTATGGGGCAAAGGAACAACCTGGTAATCACTTCCAAAGACCTTAGTGGATTTGGACACAGGGCTCTGGGGAGGTGAAGCAGAGGGGTAAGTTTCACGTCTACTACTGCGTAGGCAGGGTGACTTCCTGGGCGTGCAGGCTTTGCGGTCACAGAGGTCTCACCCTTGGTTTAATGCTCTCTGCTACTGTCCTGAAATCCCTAATAGCTCTTTAACAAGTCCTCATGACCTATGAGGTTACGGACTGCCCCAGCTCCCAGCTGGGTGCCACCAATGCTCCATCTGCTGAGAACGCCACCACCTACTTGTTCCCTGCCCGGGCAACACTGCAGAGTTCTTGGGTCATTCTCACTACAGCTTTCTCTCTTCTCCAGGCAGTTAGTCACTCGGTGTCTCCGTGTTCCCATGACAACCCATGCACACTTGTAGAACTGCAGGGTTTATCTGCACTACAGGGCACGTGTGGCTTTCTAGGTGTTTCAACCATGACGTCCAGGGCATGGGTCAGGTCTGAGTTTACCATTTTGTTCTCTGAAATAGGTCCTGATGGTATGGTTCTTTCCATGCGTGATCATGAGAAGTGTTTCAGCAATCACTCACTCTGCTGCAGCAACATGAAGCTTTTCAGTGTCCCCGTGCATCGGCCCGTCTGTACAACTCTTTGCCACCCTGTACATGCAGAACGCTGTTCTCCTTGTAACGCCCAACCAAAGGGCCTTCTTCTGGGAAGCCTTTCCTGAATGTAAAAGAAAGAGGACAGCACTTCTTCCTCTGCTCTCTCAGCACTTACCTCATTGAAGTGTGAGTGTTGAAAATCATCATTTCCCACACTTGACCGAGCATTCTCCGAAGCTCAAGTTTTATTCAACTTTGTATCCCAAGCCCTGGCATGGGACCCAGAAGAAAACAACAACCACAGCCACAACCACAACTACAATAATAAATGAAAGAAGCAAGTGGAAAGCAAGCAAGTAAGGAAAGAAAAAGATAAAGAAACAAATTAGATAGGTGTATGATACCAGAATGATGATGTGATAGATGAAAATTCCAACTGATAAATTCAATTTTATTATTTGACCAGCCACGAGCTGCTTAAGTGCCTTTTTCTTTATACTCTGGGGAGCAGAAGAGAAATAGGGGAACCTCTAAGCTAACTGGTTTTTTAGGACAAACTTGAATTGTCTGGTTGTATCAGTTTTTTGGGTGCAACTAAACTACAATCCAGATAGAACATAGAAGTCTTAAACTTTAAGATAAACAAGAAGCTCTCTTACAATCTCACAGGTATATTGATGGATATATTTAACAAATTGTGTTGTGCATTGTGTATTCTTGTTGAAGATAAGTTGACTGTATAGGTGTGGGTTTATTTCTAAGCTCTATTCTGTTCCATTGGTTTATGTGTCTGTTTTTATGCCCAGTACCATACTGTTTGGATTTCTGTAGCTTTGTAATACAGTTTGAGATTAGGAAATGTGAGGCCTCCCAATTTGTTTTTCTTGCTCAAAGTCCTTTTGGCTACTCAGGGTTTTTTTGTGGTTCTATATGAATTTGAGGGATCCCCCCCCACTTCTGTTAAAAAAAACCCCTTAAAATGCTTGTTTTGTTTTGTTTTAAGCATCACTTCACATACTTCCTCCAATAACACTCTTTACTTGACACCACTATCGTCATTTTTCTGGTAAGGAAACTGACACTGGGAAAGCTGAAGGTCATGTTCAGTGTTACTTGGCTGATATGCAGGGTGAGGACTAAATAAACACTATTCTTCCCCAGCACACAGATTTGGTTTTTATGGCCAGGGGATGAGGTAGGTTGTTACTTACATTAATAGGATGAACTCACTTCATTTTAAAGATTCAGAAGGCAGAACCCATTCTCAGTTAATGGGTGCTGACTAATTCCAAAAATAATCCTTTACAAGGCTCGGCTTGCTGGAGACTGTTAACTGTTTAGTAGCAGCCATTTTTAACAGGCCCATACCATTGCCATTACATGAATTATACATGGCTTATAAAATGATTATTTAGTCAGTGGAAAATTAAATCCGTCAGTGTTTTTCAAATCTGAGCTAGGGCATTCATCAGAAAAAGTGTTAAATTTTTAATCAACTGTACTGCGGTTGATGCAGCTATCAGCCTAAATGGCTCTTTCTCTGCCATTCCTCCTTGTTGCAGAATATAGTGTCAAATTACCAGCTCTACAATGCTAATTGATTTTTTCTTGCAGAGATTTAAGACAGAGTGGCATGCCAACCAGCACTGAAATAAAAAAGTTGCATGAGCTTCAAAGACACACATTTTACATATACTGAGTGATAATTTAATATTTCAGATTTAAAAAAATTTTTTTTCTCCTTCTGACCAACTCCAATGCCTCAAACTGGACTTCATCTCAGATTGAGATCACACTCTAAATATTTAGACCCAAACATTAAGAAATTTCATAGCGTGTTAAAGGATGGTGTAATGAAAACCATAGTGTAAAAAGTGAGACACCCACATGTAGGACAATGCAGCCTAATAAAAGAGTAGATTCTGCAAACGCACAGAGGGAATAAAGCTTCGTATGAATAGATAATCCCTGCAGCCACGAGGCAATTGAGACAGCTTCTGACTTTCCTTATAAATCCTGTTCTTTAGTGCACTGTAAGTTCTTCTGGTGACAGTCAAGGGGCACTCTCATATTTTTCTTCAGGGAAATTAATCTATTTACCATATTTTACCATGTAGAATATGCTCCTAGGTATAATGTACACCCATGTTTTTGGCCCAAACTTTCCAAGAAAAAAATCTTTCATTTTAATTTTTTAATTCAAATTTTTATTTGTTTATATTAGGTACTTGTGTTTTATATTATAAAAAAATTTTAGCATTTAATTTTTAAGATACAATGGCATGAGGAATTTTATGTAACAAATAATTACAAAACAGAAGAATAGATACAAGGTACAAGAAATTTTATGTATAAAATTTTTTATATAAAATGATTATCATATTCCAGGGTGTTAATTTGCATATGGATATCGTTATTGATTTCTAGAGTTACACTTTTAACTCATAAGCATAAATGAAAGAATTAAAAACTTTTATATAGATACGGAATTAGCACTACCCATGTATAATGTGCATCCTTATCTTTTCCTCATAAATTTGGGCAAAAAAAGTGCATATTATACCCAGCAAAATATGGTATTAGTAGAACATTTCAAACTCATCTTTGCATCTAGGTAGCAAATTATCTTCACAGGTAGACAGAAACCAACATGGAATGGCGGGGCCCTACGTGCACTTCTCTGCCCACAACTCCATGTCAGAAGCACAGGTGGAGGTGAAAACCAAAACAGTGAGTGCCCACACCAGGCCCCTGACCCAGCCCTCCCCACCTCTGGCCCAAGCTGGTATGATGCTGTGCATTTCTGCAGAGTTCCAGGCCTTTCTGGCTTCCTTATGACTTCCCACCAGCAGTGACGTGGTTCTCTAGACCAGTGGGATCAGGCTCACGTGTGCACACAGCTCACCTGGGAGTCTTGTTAAAACCAAGATTCTGATCTATGAGGGGAGCATGATACTCCAAATTGCTAACACGTGGCCAGGGGCTGTCGCTGTTCCACGAGCCACACTTCGAGGAGAAAGGACTGACGACAACCATCTGGAATGGAGCCATCCATGATGACAATCTTGGCATCGGTCCTGGGTGAGCGCCACCATTCCCCAGGGCAGGGGAGGGCACACGTGGCTTCCAGTAGGCATGTGTCAGCCTGCGGCACCCAGGGACTGAGAACATGTCCGGAATGCATGCTATAAGATGTAAGAGGGGCACAGAGGTGGGATGAGGGCATGGGCGAGGGAGACTAGACGTGTTTCCACGCTGCTCTAGAGGCAGCTCAGGCTGACATCAGGAATGGGGCCCACAGGGAGTCGCTTTCTCCTTTCCTTCCCATGTACTCTGGGTGGGGCTCCATCCACCTGGAGGAAGGGGCATCTTTTGCTCATTCTCATGGTGGAGTCACCATATGAGATGGGGATGCACTTGCTCAAGGCCTCTCATAGCCTGTTCCTGACATTTTTGGTCCCACCATAGTCTAGAGATAAACACTGACTCTCTCTAACATCTTCTGTACGTAGAAACCTCTGTACATTTGCAATCACTGTTCCTTCCACCTAGCATATCCTTCTTCCTTTCCCTGCCTGATGAGATCGTGTTCATCCTTTTAGATAGAACTCCCATGGCACGCGTGCTCTGTCCCCTGGCTGGCTGCTCTCTGCCTGGGCAGAAGTACCACTCCCTCTAGGAGCCTGGTGTTGCCGTGGTACCATCTTACATGTTCTTCCTGTTTCTGTTCTCACCAATTCCACGCCTCCCCACAATCCATTCTGAATTCTGAAAACACTCCACTTAAATGATCCCTGCCCCACCAGCGGTCACTCAAACATCTTAATAAACATCCATTTCCTTACATTGGTCTACAGGTGCACATATAACGTGTCCCTGCCTGCTTCTGGGACTCCTTTCCCTACTTGGCTTCCCTCCCGCACAGAATCTTCCATCTGAACGGGGGAAGAGCTGCTCCCTCTTCCCCAGGAGCATCGCTTGCCCCACCGTGGCCTCTTCTCATTCCAGTTTCAGCTCCTCCCACCAAACCTAAAGCAAAGTGGCCACAGGGCTCTCTCCATGCATCATCTCATATTGACTTGAAAGCCAGCTCTGTCTTGTACTAGCTACCGACAGCCTCTCTGCCTCAGTTTTCTCTCTTGTTAGATGGGAATAATAAGAGCCCCATCCTTCAGAGCTGTCGTGCACAAAACACATGTAGTGGAGCACAGCATACAGCGTGAGCTCCGTCAACACGGTGATGATACTCATGACTATCAACAACTCCGTTATTTCCACAAGAGGAGCAGTGGGGGTCGGGGGGACCAGGGGGCACGTGAAGGTGCCTGCCTCAGAGCCGACACGGGAACTATGCCCTTCTCTGCTAGCTCCAGGAGACAGCACGAGATGGGCAATGTTTAGCGAATCAGCTTGGAAGTTAGTAATTATCTGATTAATGACCATCTCACGAAGGGCTCCTGTTCTAGGATGATAGGTTTAAGTGTATCTGGACTCCAGGGAAAGATTCTAAGCTACTGCTATGTGAATGGTAAAATCTTTAAAGTTGGATGTATGGAGCAGGGAGGTAATTATCTGTGTGGCAACCATATGGCAGAAGCTATATTTCTCCCACTGCAAGAAACACGTCCAAATATATAATGTACACACATTCTCCTTCCTATAAATACACAGATTGGATGCCACTGCAGCAACATTTTGTTAAGCACCAGAAACCCAGAGAAATCACTTGAAGCATGTTAGCTGAGGAACATATGGCTGTGTCCGTCCTGGTCCGAAGGTATTTCTGGCTGTTGTGTGGTTATTCTATAAATAAACCCGACTGAGAAGCAATGGAAGGTAAGCATTCAGTTGCACTCTCTGACTTTACAAAAGAAAGCACTAGAAAAAATAAGGAAGGCTATTTTAAAAATTATTTGCAGAACCCAAGGCAAGAAGGGACCTTCAAAAACCATCCAGACCATCTGCTCTTTCTGGGTAAAACCCCATGGGACTTGATTCATCTTGACTTTTGAGGCCTTCAGAGGATGACTCCAAGATCCAGCCATGACATCTGTGCCAAAAATCCTGACGGTGTGGCCTCTGCCCACTCACTACCTACTCCCTCAGCCTCTTCCCTCCATAGCCCACTGCCCCTGGGACATGATCCTGGTCAGGCACCCCACAGCCAAGTCAGGGTTTCTCCACATTCTGCTGTGAGCTGGGGTGTGGTGAAGGTGGGGGGCTTGTGACGGGAGGTACTGCTAACCAGGTGCCCACTCATTCCCAGGCAATTTGCATTTCCTATGCTTCTTATGTCCTCTCACAACTGTACTGTGAGGCATGTTTATTGTTACTTTTCAGATAAGGTTTTGAGGTCCAGGATGTTAACTATTCAACCAAAGTCACAAAGGTAGTGAGAGGAAAGAAGAGAGGCCTGGGCCTTAGGTCCTCTGCATCCGTTCTACTGCATCAGAGCTCTGCAGCAATCTTATCCTTCCTCCCTGATTTTTTTATGCTTAATTTCTCCACATTAGGCCTCTTCCCAGAACCAAAGGGACAACCACTGACTCTCTAAAGCAGAACACAAAACTCGCCCGTGCACAGAATGCCAAGTTCCATGTACTTCCGTCCACCCACTCACCCACTCACTCACAAACTTTTTATTCTTCAATGTGATAGTGAGAGTACAGGGCCTGTGGCATACTTGCTCCAGCTAGATATCTCTTCTCAGTCTTTAGATGTCTCTATCTTTACCTTCATCTAATCCTATTTAGTTACTCGAGCTTCCGAACTGTAGTTTCCAATTCTATAAAACAGAGCCATTACTTACCATGGAGTGTGGTCAGGATGATGACAAAGTGCTATCCATGAAGGGCTTGGATTTTTCTTCTAAAGACATTGGTTGATAAGATTATATAATTTTTAAGTGTGCAATTCTATAATATCTGTACAGAATCACAAAAGACTCCAAATAGTGAAGGGAATCCTGAGAGAAAAGAACAAAGCTGGAGTCATCACAGTCCCTGACTTCAAATTATACTACAAAGCTATGATAATCAGAACGGCATGGTATTGGCAGAAAAACAGACACACAGACCAATGGAATAGATTTGAGAACTCAGAAACAAACCCACTTCTATACAGGCAACTAATTTTTGACAAATAAGCCCCAAAACAAATACAATGAAGAAAAGAAAGGCTCTTCAATACACAGTGCTCGGACTTTTACCCAGTACTAGTGCACTTCCCTTTGTACAAAGAATAAGGTCAGGCAAAGGGCCTTCTCTCACTCATCACAACCCCTCTGTCAATAGGGAAGAAAATATGTCCATTTTCCAAATTCCCAAGGCTGGATCTGTAAGAATTTCTTACAGTTTCATCTCTTTTGGTTTCACTCACTGATGTATGCTCAGAATAAAATAGGAGCAAGGCCAGTCCATGCAGATGTTGAATGGGTCTTTGTTGAATTCATGTATTGACAAATGGAACCTGAGAGAAAAACAATTTTTAGAAAATTATCTACTCATTTTAGCTTTTATAAAATAGATTTTTCTTCACACATTAAAAATAGCTATTTTTAAAATGACACTTTTTAAATCAGATTTTTATCCTGTAATGGTGATAGTCTCAGCTGTTTCTAAAGAGAACCAGAGTTTTTAAGTTGTTAGAAAAATTTTCTTTGTTTCTAAAATATTTTGTTCCCGCATTCAGGGAATAACCAAGATCTCTAACTTGAAGTCTTTCAATAAAAGAATAGCCTTTTATTTGTATTTAATTTTAGAAATTGATATCTAAGATCCTTTTGGAACTTTTGTTTTAGGGAAAATAACCAGTTTGATGTAAATAAAAGTTGACTGGAAATTTTTAAAAGACTTGCATTTCTGTGTTATTTACCATCCTATTTGCCTTAACGGAGAGAATGTCTATCAATAGAGAAATGATGTTTTGAATGATGCTGCTGAATTTTCATTGGCAGAGAGAGCCCGCTTGCATATTTCTGATTGACAACTTTGTTTTCTCCTCAACAACCAACTTTCTTTCTTAAATATTAATGATATCCCTATTATTCATTTTGTGAATATTTCTATGGCTCTTCATTCACATTTCCTCTAGAAACATGGATGCTGGGAGGAGAAAAGTATTAGAATCCTACCTGAGACAAAGATGTCACCAGTCCAGGGGATGGAGCCCCTGGACAGATGGCAGTGGCCCTAACCCTGCCATGAGGTCACTGGGAACTTGGGCCAAGACAGTTGTTTCCTCTGGTCCCTGGCTTCCCCATCTGTAAATTATTTAAGTTGAATAAGTAGTTCCTAAATTTTCCCTAACATTCTACTTTTTAACAATATTATTGACTATATTTTCTAAGCTGTACTTTATATTCTCATGACTATTTTCTAACTACCAATTTGTATTTGTTAACTACTCCCCATTTTTACCCCCACTCCCAATCCCCCTCCCACCTGGCAGCCATCAGTTTTGTTATCTATATCTGTGAGTCTTTCTGTTGTGTTTATTTTGTTCTTTAGATTCCACATATAACTGAGATCATATGTGTTTGTCTTTCTCAAACTGATTTATTTCACTTAGCATAATACTCTCTAGGTCCATCTATGTGTCACAGATGGTAAGATTTCTTTTTTATTTTTATTTTTACGGCTAAGTAACAGCCTTTCAAAAGGCCCCCTTTTTCTCTCTACTAAACATAATGTATATTCATGGTAGAAAAGTAAGAAACTGCATTGAAAATAATTTGTGAAATGATCACCTTTCTATTTATTAATATATGTGTTTGTGTATATGTATGAGTGTATATACTCACAGAAACACACATCCCTACACAAGCAAGTGTGATTTATTATAAATGCTTTGGAACTCCTTGGATCAATCAAAATAAACATCTCAACCCTGTCCTTGGAGCTGCTTGTTGCCTTTGACATTCTTTTTGATTTTAATTTTTGGAAATAATTACTGATTCATAGAAGATTGCAAAGATAGTACAGAGAGGTACTATCCTCCATGAGAACATGGCTGCAAGAAACCTGGCTCTTCTCATACACAATATATGATCCTCATACTACCCAATTATACAGAGAAAGTAGCTTCAGGATTGCTAACCAGGCTGATTTGACGTACCATTTAAAATGGGACAGAAAACTATAGTCCTGTTCCGTTTTAAATGGCATGTATGGTCCACCTACTGACACCGTGAATTTAGCCCAGTGAGACTACGCTGACCATATGTTCTACTTGAAATGGGACAGGACCATTGTTTTCTGTCCTATTTAAAATGGAACATCTGATCAGCCTACTGCTAACCCACACCCTGATGAGAAACACATTTACTAACTAAATTACAGCATTTGTGTATAGCTCTTCTCTGTTTTTCCTTTTATCAAGTATTTCATCCAGTCAAATTCTAATTTTCCAAAGTTGTTTAGGTTAGTGCTTTGCCTCTCCAACCCCTTCAGTTTGGTTTCATTATCTGTTGTAATTAAATTATGTTCACTTGGTATTGTTTCTATTTCACTTTGGGTTCCCCTGCCTTCTGGTTGTTTTTAATTCTTTAGTTTGGGGGTTTGTGAAATATTCATATGATTCCAAGAGTTAGAGCAGTAGCACCAGGCCTGCTCAGAGAGGTGTGCTTCTCTCCTCATTCTTCCTACCTCTTTCTATTTTGAGCTTCTTCCCAACCTTTCCCTATCTGTCCTCTGCATGTAACCAATCTCTTTAATTTTTGGTTTATTCTTCCTGTTTTTCTTGTGCAAATATTACGTGTGTTTTCTTACATCTCTTCTTTCTTGTATAAAGGGTAACTTACTATAGATATACTTGTTTACTTTGTTGTTTTTTTTTTCATTTAACATTATAATCTGAAGATCACATCAGAGTAGTTAGAAGAGATCTTCCTTTGTTTTTTGATATAGCTACATATTATTCCATTGTGTGGAAGTACTATAGTTTTTCAATAATTAGTCTATGCACGAGTATTTAGGTCATCTCTAATATTTTGTAATAAATAATGCTGCAAAGAATAACTATGTGCATATATGCACTTCATGCTGTAGATTCTTCTGAGTGAAATTGCAGAGTCAAAAGATAAGTGCATGAGTAGTTTTGTGGGGTGTTGCCAAGTTCCCGTCCGGAAGTGCTGGATCGATTTGCATGTCTGCCGGTAATGTTTGACGAGAATGGATAACCTCATGTTTGCTGACAGGATATGTTGCCCTTTTATTTTAATAGATGTTTTTAGAGTAGTTTCAGGTTCCCAGAAAAACTGAGTGGAAAGTAGAGAGTACATATAACCCCTGCCCCACACATGCACACCCTCTTCTACTGTCACCATCTCCACCAGAGGGGGACATTCGTTACTCGTGCTGGACCTGCACTGACACATTATAATCACCCCAAGTCCATAGTCGCCATTAGGGTTCGGTCTTGGTCTTGCACATTTTATGCATTTTGACAAGTGTGTAATGGCATGTATTCGCCATGATAGTATTACACAGAATAGTTTCACTGCCCTGTAAATTCTCCATGCTCTGCCTGTTCATACAGTGTGTCACCTTTTCAGACTGGCTTCTTTCACTTACTAATGTTCATTTAATGTTCTTCCATGTCTTTTCATGGCTTAATAGGTTACTTCTTTTTAGCATTGAATAATATTCCATTGCCGGGTTGTACCACAGTTTATCCATTCACCTACTGATGGACATCTTTGTTTCTTCACAGTTTTGGCAGTTATGAATGATGCCACCATGAACATCTGCACTTAGGTTGTTGTGTGGACTAGTTTTCAGTTTCTTTGGGCAAGGACCAAGGAGTATGATTGCTGGATTCCGTGGTAAGAGTACATTTAGTTTTACAAAATCACTGCCAAACTGTCTTCCAAAGTGACTTGCTCTACATCTTCCTTTGCCAACATTTGGTGTCATAAGCATTTTGGATTTTGGCCCTTTTCATAAGCAGTATCTCATTGCTTTAATTTACATTTCCCTAATAACATAAGCTGTAGAGTACCTTTTTGTATGCTTATTTGCCATCTCTATTTCTTCTTTGATGAGATGTTGGTTCAGGTCTTTTGCCCATTTTTAAATTGGGCTGTTTGTTTTCTTATTTAAGAGTTCTTTGAACTTTTTGAAGAACAGTGCTTCAGATGTGTCTTTTGCAAATATTTCCTCCCAGTCTGTGTCTTGTCTTCTCGTTCTCTTCACAATCTTTCACAGAATAGACTTTTTACAATTTTAATAAAGTTCAGCTTATTCACCATTTCTTTCATGTCTTTGGCATTGTACCCAAAAAGTCCTCACCATATCCAAGGTTATATAAATTTTTCCCTATGTTATCTTCTAGGAGTTTTATCATTTTGCGTTTTATATTTACGTTTATGATCCATTTTGAGTTAATTTTTGTGAAGGGTATAGTGTATGTCCGGAGTCTTCGTCTTTTTTTTTTTTTGGCATGGCCAGTTGGTTCCAGCATCATTTGTTTTCCTACTTTTAAATCATTGTCAATCTGTTATAACCTCAGTGTTGTTATAATTTGCGTGTCTTTAATTATGAATTAATTTGAACATTTTCATATGTCTGAGAGCAATTTTGACATATTTTGTGAGTTG
Source organism: Lyroderma lyra (assembly GCA_004026885.1). Classification (NCBI taxonomy): domain Eukaryota; kingdom Metazoa; phylum Chordata; class Mammalia; order Chiroptera; family Megadermatidae; genus Lyroderma; species Lyroderma lyra. Next base: position 44,206 of record PVJL010005844.1, read on the forward strand.
TCTGTTCTCTCTGGTTTTCAGTTATATTTCGATTTTGTTTATGATATTTTATGCTATGCATTTTTACAATTTCTTTGTCATTAACTTTACCAACTTTCTTCATTGCCTCTGAGTCTGAGTCATAGTTAGAAAGTCTTTCCCTACTCTGCAGTTAAAGAGGAATTCACCCATGAAGTATATATATGGTTCCATTTAAAAAAGATTTAGATTCTTAATGTATTTAGAATTTATTCCTGAGTATGGTGTGAGCTATGAATCTAAGTTTATCTTTTTTCCAAACGGCTACCCAATTTTCCCAGCTCCATTTATTTAAAACTCCATCTTCTCCTGGAGTTGTCTTAATCACTATATTCTGGGACATCAGCTTTCTTCTGTAGAGTTTTTATTATTAATATGAGTGAGATCTTAGATTTTTTTTTGTATTTGCTCAAAGAATACAGTTAAAATGTGGGGCATTTATAATTTGACTGCCAATGAACTCTTGCTTCTCCTTACTATGTCACATACAATAGCAGCTCACCAAAATGGAATGGTGACATGTATTGCAGTTCCTTTTGTGTCACAGCCTGGGGTTTTGTGACTAAGCTGGGGTGATGAGATTGGGCATCTTAAATACCCTTTTGCAGAACATCCTTTGCTGTTCACAGCAGACATTGAAATCATTATTCTCGTACTGAGAAGCCAAGGCCCTTCCTGGATAACATTTATCACCTGCCACCCTGCTTCCAAGCCCCTAACAGTAGCCTGTATATTGTAGACTGTGAATGGTAGAGTCATTGTTTACTTTGTTCATGAGTGTGTCTTTAGAGTCTAGTATAGTGCCTCACCCACAGTGAGCAGTAAATTAAATCTTTGTTTAATGACTATGATAGTGAAACAATAAATAAATGAGTGGTGTCTTACACTTCAATCATTTCAAGTCCACTGTTGGACCAGCTATGATATCAGGTTACTAGACATTAAACACTAATATTTTTAATATTTAAATAAAAATGATATTTATGAATGTATGTTCCCCCTATGGATCAATGATTATGTCTGTGGCTGTTTCTACTATGAATCAGTCACTTCACCAGGACATTTCACTTCTATTAGTTCAAGTAATTCTCATCACAACCCTATGAAGTAGATATTACTCTGCATAACAATGGAAGAGGGGAACTCAGAAAGTTTCAATGCTTTAAGAAAGATGAATCAGCTACCAAGTAAAGCTGGGTCTTTGGGCTTCAAACCTACTCATCTTTCTCAATAGTGTATTGAGAAGTGTTAGGATTTGTTTTTCCAAAAATGCAGAACCTAGAGGAGATCATGATGGCCCATGACCACCCCTTGTCGTGGCCGATGTGTGTGATAATGTATCTGTATTTATGAACTATTTCTTGATAAGGTGTCAGCACTTTGCTGCTTCTCACTAATATTATTAGCATACCCTGATCTGTAGCAGGTAATAAATAATTCAGATTGAATTTGGCAAGAGCAAATGTTTGTCATTTCCCACTTTCTGTTGGCTTGCGAGGAAATTATTTTCCCTCTTCGACTGTTTACTGAACCAAAATGCGTTTACATTGTTTTCTAAGCCAGCTGTGTGGTCTGGCCTATTTTCCCTCATTGCTTCGATGAATAAATTGTGCAAAATCTACTTGCTTCAGTAACAGCAGATCCTGCTAAGAAAATGATCAGTTAGACTCATACAATAAAGCACAGCAATCAGAAGTCTAGGTCAGATTTAAGACATCAATTCTCTCCTGCTTCCAAAGAAATCACTTTATTCTGGGGGACAAACTATCATGACAACATGGAAAATGGAAACTTCATTCAGAACCACTGTGGGTGTTCTGCTGGGTCCATAGTTATTGTTATATGTAAAGATAGCCCAGAGGCAGTTTCAATTAATAACATTTTCTTAGTCTGGGCTTACCAAGCCTTCTCATAACAATGTGATAAAAATACCACACATTTGTCTAGAGCATTTTATTTTCAGCACAACACGTTCCTGCATTTGGAGGCAGCCGTGACGTACGGAAAGGAAGACTGAAAGAGTTGGATTTGAAATCAGGGCTCTTCGGTCCAATTTCCAACTAAATGACTCAGTCATTTCACAGTCCCAAGTGTTTCACCCTGTCTGAATCAGTAAACTGTGAAGGTTTAATGGAGACTCGTATTCAAAAGCCTTCAATATGATCTGAAACACTTTTATCATTCTATAACACTTTTTAATTTCTATCATTTTTCTTGTATTTTTTCTTTCCACTGACTTTGGAAGATAGGTAATGATTATGGCACCTACAGAGACTTACTGGAGACATGAGCAGAGTAAGCCTTCTGGTCATGTCCATTTTGTGAGGATAAAATTGCAATTGGAGAGTAAGGGAGCTCAGAGCTTTCTGGCCATCTCTTCAACATTTTTTTTTTTAAATGCATGTATCTCTGTGCTGAGTCCTCTTTTGGGTGTTGGGAAAAGATTGAAAAGAACCATACTTAGCCAGCCTGCCACAACTGTGATGCCTAAGGTTCAGGAACTACCATGAATGCAAATCTTACTCCCTCCCCTCAAGGCACTCAGTGTATATAGGGAGGGAAAGGTGGACACACAGCCAAGTGATTGGCACTCATTTGACCCACTTGGCAGCCTTCCAGAACAAAGGATTTTATATTTCTCTTGCTTTTCAGATTTTCGGCTGAAGTCTCTTTTGCTTTAGTTTGCCATAATATCAAATTCTCTCCTGAGCTCTTCTTCCCCTATACTGGCCAATAGTTATGGGATCAACTCTCTTTCTACACAACAAGGAGAAAACAAAGTTCCGTGTCCATGAATTACTTCATAGTTACAGCTCTCTGGCTTATACTCATATGCCCTTCATGGTTCTAAAGCACAATAGCCTTTTGAGAGTAGCTGCCAAGAGGCCTTTCTTGTGTTTAGCCCATGAACATCTACACCTGCACTGTCCAATATGGCGGCCACTCAGGGGCTAGAACGTGGTGAGTCCAAATTGAGGTGCACTGTAGGCGGAAAATACACTCTTGGTTTCCAAGATTTAATATGTAAAAAACAATATAAAAGGTCTCATCAATAATTTATATATTAATCATTTCTTGAGATGATAATATTGTGGAAATAGTTAAATAAAACATAGTACTAAAATCATGCATATGCTTCTTTTTACTTTTTAAATGTGGCGATAAGAAAAGGACAGTTTCATATGTGATTTGCATTGTATTTCTATTGGATAGGGCTAGGTTAGTCTTTCGTATTTTCAGATGACTTGTCAAACTACTTCTTTTTCCATAATGATTTCCCCTCCGGTGGCCTTTGGCGTTCTTTATTACTAACAACCTTCAGTTCCCACCACCCTAATTCATCACAGACAGCCCCAAATACGGACATATTAGAGCCCTAAAAAGAAAGGGGTCCGAATCTAGATTCCTCTCCTACCGGGAGGTTTTTCTCACTCGTGTTCGTTTACTGACCCTGCCTCAGTGCTAACTGTGTGTATCAAGGAAAATTTGGAGCATTCACTTAACTTCCACTTAAGAAATTTAGGATTACTGTAGTGACTCAGAGATAAGACCAACAGAGACAAGCTGGTTTCACCACCTTGAGGGGGTGAAACTGGTGATGCTTAGAGGATATCATGTATAACACGACAGGACAGGCCACTCAATCTGTCTCATTCTTACCATCCGTAAAATAGGTGTGCACTCCATGTGGCTTTAGGTAACCAAGTCCAGAAAGCAGTTCGGAAATCACGTAACATTAGGACCAAAACCAAAAAACTGGGAGATGGAAAAGTAAAGTGTGTTTCAATGGTGTCCTTTGCACATCAGCTCATCTTGGCTGATGGGATTAAATCAGTTAGAGATGGGCACCCCTGAAAGCACAGGAAATGTGTGAGAGCTTTAGTCACCACCTGTACATGGCAGTGTTAGAGGCTGACGTGCTCACTACCCCAGGGGCCAACCCCAGTGCTCTGGTGATCCCACAGCCAGAACACCATCCTCTAGTCAAGCATTCACCACTACAACTAAGTCCTTAAATCTTTAGAAAATCCGAGTGTGGATTATAGCAAACATCTCAGTACATCTTTCTCAGCAAGGATCTTGAAGCACCAAGGGGCTGAATTTTAAATCTCGCCTTATTAACACATCCCTTCCCAAAGCTCAGAATATGGGAGGCACTCAGGTCCTACCTGAATGTGAAATGTTGAAACCTGGATGCTTTCACACTGTGAGTACAAAATATATGCAAAGTGGTAATCCGGGGGAGTCAACACAGCTACCCAGAGGATTTCTCAGGTGAGTTTCTAAAGCAATTACTCTGAAAATGCTAGGCTGCCGTTCAGTGTAAAGAGACCTTGGTTATACCTCCTCACTAGGTACGAAGTGTTGTGAAGTTAAAAAGGGGTCCTAATTGTTGTAATTGGAGTGGGAATAAGGATGGGGCCTTTAGTGCACTACTTGGCTGTGTATAGACCCGCACACAGGTAATTTGAGACATAGCTTCAGTGGGTATTGAACGGCGGGGATGGCTGGGGGCAGTGGTGGGATTCATGACCCTGAGCTGAGATTACCGAGGGGCCCAAGGAGCACGAAAGGCCCTTCTGCTCAGAACAACCCACTCTTCCACGGAAGCCTCTTCTATAGGAAGTTATCAAGTGACATCTGTCACTAGCAGTCCTAGAACTGAACTGGAAATGCTTGTCCACAAACAGATATGTAACATTCATAACAGCTTTGCTCATAGTAGCAAAAAGCAAAATAAAAGTTCACCAACAAGTTAGTAGATATGAAAGTGTGGTATAGGGCCTTCAGAGTAAGCTATAGAAAGTAGCAAACGACTAGTAAATATAATAGCAGGAATGAACCTCAAAAAGCAGAAGACGCCAGAAGATAAGATTATATGAAGTTCTAGAATAGCAGCAACTGAAACATGGTGGCAGGTATCAGCACAGTAGTTGTCTGTACAGGGTGAGAAATGACTGGAATGTCACACTAGGCGGGACATTTCTGGAAAGATCGACATGTTGTCTGTTATTATCGGGATGGTGTTTGCATGAATGTATACGGTTGCCGAAACACATCAAAATGTGCATAAAATCTGCATTTTGTTGTATATAAATTATACTCCTTTTTTTTTTTTAAAGTAGAAGAAGAAAACCCATTTTTCAAGTTTAAATGCACTTTCTTTGTCATCACAGCCATCATAAGTCTATGGGCTGAATCAGATTTCAAGGTTCATCCACACACACAGTCTCTCCTCTCCATGACTTTTCCTAAAATTTTGGTCCTTTGCTGTTTTCCCAGGAAGTGGGGAGAAAAGGAAAAATAGCCTGAACACGAATGGGCTTTTCTAAGCAGAGAAAGGATTTGCCTTTGAAGAGGAGAGAACAATGCCTCCTCCATCAGAGATCTGGTTTCAGAGACTGTTGCAATGATAATTGGTCTATAATGGTTCCCTTAGTTACTAACAGCTGACAGCTGAAATTGAGCTTGACGTTTGAAAAAAAATCTTGGAATATTCTGGTCACCTTTCCGAAGGGATAAGCATCTGGAAAAATAAATCATCGAAACAGAATGAAGATAAAGATAACGAGCTTTAAAACCAGAGCAGTAAACGGGCTTCGCCAGGTACTTTCCTACTTCCCTGGTGGTTGGTCAGCAAAGTTCCGGCTAGCCTCTGGCTCCTGTCTGTTGATTAATCACAGTCAAATGAAGTACAGGAAGACTAAGTCAATCTGGATGGCAACTCTGCGTCACATGCGTTATGATTTTTCAAACCCTGAGAAAGCAAGCAATCTTGCCTCAGTTGCTGCAAAGTGGTCTCAAATAAATACCAAAAGAACATGGCATTCTAATAATAGCAATTAGTAATAATACGTACGCTCCAGTTTCCTGACTTTGATGGGTTCTCTTCTTTTTGACTTGCGGTCATAAGACGATGATGGTGGTCCTGGTGGTGCTGCAGGTACCAAGGAGAACGTCGGTAGGAAATTCATTGCCCAGAATAATTTTGCACTAGAATTTTCATCTTGTGGCTGGACTTTTTCCCATTTTTCTGCTCATAGTATCCTACAACAACGAGTCTGTTCTCTGTCTAATTTAAAAACCCATTTAATCTCATTTTCTATAGTTTCTGGACATGTAGCCTTCACACCAGTGAAACTTTTCTCCTCACCATTACGCAATCAGCATATGCTTATTCTTAAGAGAGGAGGTTTTACATGGTGTGAAAAGCAAGCCCTTGATTATAAAGGGATCATGTATTACCCCCATATATGTATTGCCTTTCCCATTTCCAATGTTAATTGAGTGCATATGAAGCACAGGGCACTGTATTTGACAAATACAAAAGAACCTACCCATTATATAATTCTTATGCATGAATATATATGAAATGGATACAGAGGCTCAAAAACATTATAGAAATACTATGAAATCCTGAGCAACTGAATTGGCTAAAATTGCTGAATTCTTTTTTTTTTTTTTAATTTTTTTTAAATTCATTTTTATTGTTAGACTTATTGGGGTGACATCTGTTAGCAAGGATTACATAGGTTTCAGGCATACAATTCTACAGTGCATTGTCACCTTGGACACTGGTTTTCAAAAGTTGAAAAGACTTCAGTGAAAGTTTTTAAGAGAAATCATTGAAAGAACCAACTGACCTTGCTCTCCTCTGTCTCGAGTCAGAAAATAAACAGTGAAAGTGTATCTTAGTGGTTTGCAAGTGATTCAGGGCAGGGTGCTCGGCTATTAGAAAGCCATCGATTGGGCGGGAGGAAATGAGTTGGCTGCAGCGTGAGATACAAGCTGATGCCCAGGATAGGGAGGTCAGGGCAGGGTGCCAGGGTCTCTGTATTTCTTGGCAGCAATCTGAGGTCGGTGCTAAAGGCCTGCTCTTATTCCAAATCTAGGCTTTCCAGTCTCTGCACAAGTCTTACCTCGATATTCAATATTTTTCATTCAATCTTTTAAGATTCTTGAAAGTGGTATAAAACACTCTTCAATTGCTGTCTCCAAAACCACACTTTTAGGTTAAAATTCATTTACTGCTCTTAGACCGACTATTCTTTTAGACTGATAATCAACAGTATTCAGAGACTCTATTTTCAAAAGTATCTCTCGCTCTAGAAAATAAGCAAGTTTGCTAAGAGTATTACTTAGAAAAAACGTATTAATGGTTGAGGACTATCGAAGCCATTAGCCACTCTCACCAGACTGCTTCGAGTAAAGTGTTTTGGGAAGGGTCAGGGCTGAGCGGGAAGCCAGCAGACCTCAGTTCTATTCTGGGCTTAACTTCCAGTGACCTTGAGCAATTCACTCCATTTTTTCTGAAGCTCTGTTTACTCAGGTTTCAAAAAATTGCAATGATAATACCAGGATGTTGTGGGGAGTCATCAGATTAGCAAGACACTTTGGACTCCTGAGACACAGCTAATGTAAAAATACAGGATATCCAAGACTGCCCCACAGCAATGCATCATATATTCGATGACTGTGTTCTCCTTTTTCCTTTCCTTGCTGCTTTAAAGCCCCATGAATTATTCCTTTCAAACACTGTATTGTTCTATTTGAATTGTTGTACGGTTACAAATGATGGGATAAATATATAGTCTACTGAAATTAGTTCATTTCAATTCAGCATAAGAAAGATGGATGGGACACTTACAGAAAGTAAGTTACTAGTTTGATGATAATCCATAATTCCCCCAATATTAAAAGGGTCTCCTGGCTTTAGTTTTTTTTTTTCTGACCACATAGAATCTAAAGTTGTTTTACTAACACCACCTTATATTTGCCAGTTAGTTAGTAGCTACTAGCCATATTGCTTAGCACTTCGCTTGCATTATCTCATTTAGTTCCCATAGCTCCTTGAGGTGTATTTTATTAGTATCTTTGCTTTACAGACCAGAAAACAGAGTGAGGATCAGCAAAGACTCAAAGTCACTCAAGTTTTCAGAAATATAACTATCATTCAACCTTGGGTGTCTTGGCTTCTAGCCACTTTCTTGCAATTTCCCTGAACTAGTCATTACCAGACTTGAGTAAGCTTGGAAGATTCACCATATTTGTTAGAGATGAGGCTTCCTGAGACCTACAAACAGATCATTCTGATGCCATGGCCTGTTTACTGCACGTTAGAGCCACATTCAAGAACTGACTATGAGGGGCTCTGATGTGGACTCAGTGAGGACTGAGGGTCAGAACAAATTCCTTACAGGGAGCCAAAAAGGGCCTCTGATTGTCAGGTTGAGATAAGTAGATGGGTACAGCAAACCTACGCCATTCAGTTATTGGGTGGTTAAGCACATGTGACTAAAGATTGACAAATGCAATTGTGCATATATCCCTCAACAGCAAGTGTTTCTTTAAGGACCAGTTAACCACAACTCAACTCTTATTCCCATTAGCCAATGGACAGCTATGGGACACTGTAAGAAGGTAGTCACTATAAGTCACAGTTTCTCAGCCTTGGTACTATTGACATTTTGGGCCAGGTGATTATTTTGTGTGTGTGTGAGGATTGTTCTGTACCTTGTGGAATGTTTAGCACATCCATGACCCCTAACCACTAGCAACCAGTAGTGTGCCTTCCCTAGTTGTGAAAATGAAAAGTGTCTCCAGACATTGTCAGATGTCCCTTGAGGGGCAAATCACCCTTGCTGGAGAACCACTGTTCTCTGTTCTACTGGCTGACTCAGGACACCGGGGAGGTCCAGCCGTGGAAGTCTATTTTCCCCAGAGCACTTCTAACATGAAAAAGATTTGTGAAGAACCAGAATGCAATAAGGTCTACTCTTTGCTCTTAAGGCATCTATATTCTATTAGAAATGATAGCCATGTTGCATATATAGCAACAATATAAAGCACGGATGGCTATAAAAAAGGCTGTGTGGATGCTGTGGTAGGTGCCTGTCTGAGACTCCTGGGCAAGTCCTGCATGCAGGGGCTGGGATAGAAAAACAGCCCAACCATGAAGACAGAGAAGACCAGTGAGAAATGAAAGCTAAGAACCACAGGTTGGAATCATCGTAGAGGCAAAGGAATGTGTTCTAGGATCATGAGTCAGCCGACAGGGGCACATGCTCCACCGAGGGGAGAAAGGGGGAGGGGGGGGATATGGAACAGCCAGGAGACTGAGACAAGGCATTGTTGATTGGAACTAGAGCACTTAGAGCTGAGGGACAGTGGGCAGATGTCAGGGAGTGAGAAATGACAGAAGATAAGAAAGTAGAGGTGGGAGGGAAAACCATTTTGGGAAAACTTGGATTAAAAAAGAGTAATTTTCTATACCTGAAACTACAAACAAACAAATGAATAAACAAAAACTCACAGACACAGACAATAGTTCAGTGGTGACCAGAAGGTAAGTGGGGACGGAGGGTGGTAGAGGAGGGTAAAGGGCATCAAATATCTCTATGGTGATGGAAGGAGAACTGACTTCAGCTGGTGAGCACACAGTGCAACACACAGATGACGTGTTATGGAATGTACACGTGAGACCTCTATAACCTTACTTACAACTTCACCCCAAAAATGTAATAAATAATTTAATTTTTTTTTACAATGAAGGATATCCTGCTATCTGTGATACCATGAATGGACCTTGAAAACATACAAAGCGAAATAAGCCAGTCAGAGATTGCACCAACATGAGAAATCTAACGTCATCACACTCACAGACTGGAATGGTGGTGTTCGCCAGCGGCGGGGAGGAGCTGTGGTTCTATGCGTATAAAGTGGCATAAAAATAAGTGAATAAATAAATAAATAAATAAATAAATAAATAAATAATGAAGAACGTTAGGGCCTGAGGATAAAGGAGAAAAAAAAAAGGAAATTTAAGCTGACATATTCACAGAATTGTTCTGGAACTAGACAGGCTGGGTTATAGCAGAATAAAGGTGCAAAATTCTATGTGTCTTAACTAACTGAAGGACTTCGAAGGTTCAGTACGACACGAGGGCCAGCAGGAGGTAGCTTGCAGGGCTCCTGTTTTGGCTGTTTTAAAGCAATGAAAGAAAAATAGTCACAGGAATGGATCTCCTCTGTTTGGCTGGCATTTCCTTGTGAAATCGCAGAAATAAGAGGCCTTTCTCTTAACGCCTTTAAGAGCCAGATGGCATTTTCAAACATCGACCTTTCTCGGGCCTGCTGTTGGTGCTGTGTTAGGAAGAGTTTATCAACTGCCTCCCCAGGACAAAGCAAAACAAAGATGAGGCTCTGCAGCCTTCGCAAAAGTCACCTTGATAGTCAATATTTTTCAGTCAGTCTTTTACTCTTTCAAGGATCTTGAGATTGGTATAAAACATTCCCCAATTAAACACTGGTACAAAAACAAAGCACTCAGATGTGTGGTGTTTGCTGACTTCAGTGGCGAAAATACTCCCCTATAGCTCATTTTAAGCTGCTTTCAAAACACCATTGAACAAGAGATTGAGACAAGATGGGTTCAGTTGGCTCTTGCTTGCTGGTGTGAGTGGGTCTCGAACCTCTGTTAGCCAGGGTGCCCTCGGTCTCCTCTAAGTCATGCTTCCTGGCATGTGCGTATGCCTTGACTAAACATTTGGGTAGAACTGAAAGTTTCAAGTGAAGGGCTTTTCAAGTGCCCACTTGTCTCAGGTAATAGCAATAGTTTCCATTTTTGCTACTTCCTGTCTGCAGCTCCACTTAGAATGTACGGGAATGGCACCTTCAGGCAGCAGAACGCCAACTCGGACCTCGTAGGACGAATGGGATCCACCCAAGATTTTTTAACAGCAACAACAAAATTAATGGAGGAAACGTGGCTCTCTGGGGTAGAATTTAAATCAGTAACTTTTGCCATTTGGTTGTTCAGAGGAGACCTTGAGGTCACGCACTTTGATGGACAGTAGTGGCCGTGGTTGGTTGTCCTCAAGGAGCAGGGACAGACAGAGGCATTTCCAGCCCTGTGCGCCATCTGCAATCCTGACGGTGGCTTAAGGGGAATGGTTTCTAGTCCCTGAGAAAGGAGCAGGGGAGTGGGGATGGACGGAGCCCAGGGCCGACTCTCTGCGTCTAGGAGTCCTCAGATTCGAATCCACGGAAGTCACAGCATGAGACTGGGGCATCGTGAAAAACGACCAAGTTCAGGGGAATGATCTTGGAGAAAACCTTCCTGTGCCCTTGTCTCCTGGTTTTTGCTCATTACAGAGATTCTAGGAATAAACCTGCTTCACCCATCAGTGTCATCGATTTAAAATCCAAGTGGCCACACACTTAAGGTCTAGCTGCCCGCTAACGCCTTTTGGGGAGTATTTTTAGAGTAATGTATTTCCGTGTTCTCAAAATACCCAATAAAAGAAAAAACAGAGAATGATGGAGGGAAACAAAGGCTCCCATGTAATTTTGTCTTTTTCTTTCCAGCCCCTGTTTCGGCTGCACCATCTTCTCCCCAGGGTGTTTAGAACAAGGAGGTGTGCGTCTAGCTCGTATTCTACTTCTGAAAAAAAAGTATCAGTGGGTAGATGCCGATGAGAGTAATAAACTTGGTGGCGTACCGTCCTTTTGCCATTTCTCTTCCCAACTCTGAATTAAAGACGTGACTACAGCTGCTGTAAAAAGTAAGAATATTTCATTCCTTTTTTAAAATTAAATGTATTGGGGTGACATTGGTTAGTAAAATTATATAGGTTTCAAGCGTACATCTCTATAATACATCATCTATCAATTGCATCGTGTGCTCACCACCCAAAATCAATTCTCCTTCCATCACCATGTACCTGAGCCCTTGACCCTCTCCTGCGTCCCACCCCGACCCCTTACTTACTCTCTGATAATCACTAAAGTGTTGTTTGTGCCTGTGAGTTTTTCCTTGTTGATTTTGTTCTTGTCCCACATCTGAGTGAGGTCATATTCAACTTTTTTCGGATTTATGTCACTTAGCACGATGATCTCAAGGCCCATCCACGTTGTCACCAATGGCCGTATTGCATCTTGTCTTATAGCTGAGTAATATCCCTCGTGTGCATGTACCACGGCTTCTTTGTCCTGTCGTCTGTCACAGGGCACTCAGTTGCTTTCACGTCCTGGTCAAGGAAGGGTGGAGGTGGGAGAGCTCTCTGGAGAGGAGACTCTTTTGCTTTGCCGTTGATGTTGAGTCCCCTCATTGGGCCTGCGCAGCTTTAACTGGGCGTGCACTGGCAGGTCCCCGCAGGAGGCGAGACGTTGTCTTCCTGGACGATTTCTAAGGCATTTGTAAGTCTTCTCCACCGCGGCCACACCTGGTGTTGACTTTCTTTGAACAGCACAGGCCTTTCCCTAACCCTTTGCATTTTAGTCCGTTGTCATTCCTCTCACACAACTCCTGGGGATTTTTCTTGCTGGAGACACGATGCCCAGCTCTCTCTGAGCTCCGCGCTATGGTCTGCCGGGGACATGAGATTTTCATCTGTTTTCCTCTATAGCATCTGTCCCAGAGGCTAAAATGATGGAACTCTCCGGCAGGCTCAGGAATCGACATCCCGTACGGGATACAAGAAGAAACCAGGCATTTGGAACGGTATTACCCAGCAGTGTGGAGTGAAAGGCCAATCAGCTGCTGTCGTACACTTTTCTTCACATTGTGCTTGGCTTCCTTCCCCTCTTGTGTTTACCACAAAGGACCCGTGATCTATTTAGACCCTTTTCTCACAGAAGGTTTTAAGATTGTCTTTTGCAGATGTGGTTTAGCAGGACAAAACTGGAATTCTCTCGTGTGACATTTACAGAATTATCTCCTGTGTGTCATGTGTGGGATCTTGGTACTCCCTTCCTACTGATGCTAGATAACAGGTCAATACATATGGCTCAGCAGAACGTCCCCGGCACCGCGATGACCTAGGTGCCCTGACTCAGAAGGGGCGCCCACATGCTCAAACAGGAAGTGAGATCATCAGATTAGTCCTTTGGCAACAAACTCCTCTGAATTTGGGGTGCATGTCACCTTTCTCTACTTGCTCCTCTAATCTCTGATGCCAACAGCAAGCACACGTGCTGTTAGGGGATTAGGAACCAGGTAGGCTAAAGCACAACAAGAATGCACGAGGTATCTTAACAAGCAATGGTATTCACAATTTTTCATGAAATAAAACATATAACTTTCTCCCTTGGGTGGATTGAGAGATGTTGCAACTTCTACTCCCATGATCCATTGAGGCATCAAGATGTCAATATTTCCCTTTTCCCTAATATTCTATGAGATTCTCATTGTGTTGTCACTGACAAATCCGGGGCGACTTTGCAGACAGCTATGTGTGTCAGGAAGGGGGTAGGGTAGAGGGACGCTGGTGATAGTAACAGTGCTCTTTTGCCACCTGAAATGAGCCTCAGAGAGATCGCCTAATAGTCACATTTGGTCCAGGGTAAAGTCGGAATTTGAACCCAGATCTTCTGAGAGCAGGCTCCCCAACGCCGACTCCAATTTTCAGGCGTCCCCGTTGCTGTTGCTGCCTGCATGCGGAGTGTTCAGTCAGGGTCCATTGGGCTGGACCGAACGGAACTGGAAGTCAGGGGCAGTGTCAGGCCTGCCTTCCCACGAAAGATGGTCTCCTCAGCTTTCTGTTCCACCTCTGAGTTCATTTGATAAGAGATTCGCTTTGGGCTTGTTCTAACAGATAAGCTCAGTCAGTGTTTGTTCAGGAAAGTGGGATTGGCGAGCATGGGCGCAGAGTGAATTAGACATTCCCCGAGCCCCGAGGTCAGTAGGGAAACGTGCAGCTGCCGGGGATTCCCAAGTGGGCAGCGAGGGGCTGGAGGCGCTGCCACACGTGCTCGCCTTTACTTGCTGGGGTCACTCTGCAAGTGAACGGGGGCTGTTAGGCTCTTCAAATACAAGAGAATTTCCTAAAAGGAAAGGAACATGGTAGGTGTCAGACAGTTAATTTCATGAAGTCACCCTAGAAAAGTGCTCCATGCCTCATTGCTGAGTGCCACTACGGTCCCCCTTCCTAGCGTTGTTCGCTCAGCGCTGCGAACGTAAGCGCACGGGTCGCAAGTTTGTGAACTGCACCGTCAGATTTTGGGGACAACGACAGCTCTGATGGCCATTCCAGGCAAGGAGTTCCCAAGTTGCTTTGAAGGGTGGACTCGGCGCTGGCGTCGGTGCAGAGCTTCCCAAGGGGAGGACTTCGGAGGTGGCCGTAGTGATGCTCAGCTCTGAGGGACGGAGCACCTTTCCTAGGGTGCGTTGGCAGCATGAATGGTCTGACCTCGTATATTCTAGCAGTTCTGCTTCTCAGGAGGAGCCTGACAGTACAGCCCAGGGTGCTCAGGTGCAGAAATGGCAGAAGTGGGATCTTTCTGAGGCCACGCGAGCTCCCCAGGGAGAAGGCGGGGTGACTCCTCCTCCCGATAGGAGATGCTACTTGACAATGAGAGAAGAAGGGACTGCTAGACAAGACCTAACTTTGGCGTCCATGACCTCGCTCAGACTGGGGGAGGAAGACGGGCCTGCCAATGGCCAAAGGGAATACTGCGCGCCAGGCTTTGTCCCTTTTAGTCCCCACGACACATACCACGGTCTCCACTTTAAGACAAGGACACAGAGGCTCAGGGAGACGACACAGGCCAGCTCACACGGGGCCCCTTTTGTCTGAAGGTCACATTCTCACCAAGACAACAAACCCACTCCCTACATCTGGGCTAGAGAGAGGGTGAAAGGCGCTCCGAGACCCCTTCCCCAAACTTCAGGTAGAAGAGAGGCTGAGGGGGCCCGAGGGTACGTGGGACGGCTGGGTTCTGCTCACCACCCAGAGTGCAGTCTTGCGCCTCCCATCCTGTCCCCCTTTACCCCCCAGCCCCGTGGGCCTATGGGGTGTCCAGGAGTCTGGGGAGATGCTAGGCCCTGGCAGGCGCTCCCCGCAGCTGGCCCAGGCTGCTGGGCTGGGTGGTGGTCTGCCCTCAGACCCCAGGCCTGCACTTCCTTTCCACAGAGGAAATTTCTCCCCAGCCCTCTCTTTCCCCCTCTTCTTCTCTTCAATCCTCCTTTTTCATTGAACTTTGCTCTCTTCACACAAGGATGAAAGAGAAAAACGATCAAAACCTCTTTTGAGGGCTTTCGCTGACCCTCGGAGACAGGTCCGTCCATGCCGAGACCCCGAGCCTCTGGCCTCCTGTTTTTCTGCCCTGCATGTGCCACCCCTACCCATTTCCCGCCGTGGCTTTTTCTCCCTGCAAGTCCTAAACACGGGTGTTTGTTCTGAGCGCTGCTCTGCGTTCGTCATGCAAACAGGATTTCACTTCAAACATGACTTGAATTTGATGGATGTTCTGGTTGTTTGTCATGCCAGCAAGATCTTGCTAGAAGAATGTTTTTATCCAACGTGGTAACTCCCTTACTCCCACAGTTTCTCGAGTCATTTCGTCTCGTTAGGTAAGGCCCAGGATTTAGAGGAATTAAAACCACTCTGATTATATTAATTAAATTCATAATCCATAACATTTTCACATACCCGTACGCATGCACTTTTATCACAGATTTTTAAATGGCCAAACATTGCAATCATTTTTCAAGGTTTTAAAAATTATACACATACGTACGTATGCACATGTATGTACATACTTATATGTATTTCAATGCTATGCTCCTGCAATTACTTATTTGTGAAAATAATGATTTCTTTTGTTGGTTTAAAAAAAATGAGAGATCTCTATTGTGGTGCTTAGTTTCAGATGCTGAGTGGAGCACCAGGAGCCAAGGTCAGGGGCTGTCAGAATGCTGTGTGTCTGGATGGAGAGGTGCAGGGAGTCCACAAGCAGACATGAAGTAGGGGTGCAGCAGGACTAAGGATATGCAGAGCAACTTAGGGGTCAGCCCAGGGGAGCAGAGGAGGGCCTCGTTGTCCCAGGATAATGCACACTGAGGTCAGACCACTTAAAGTGAATCCACATACACACTCACAAAAGTGAATCCACAAAAATGGGGACACATATTTTGGAGAAAATAATAAAAGCAAGTCTGACTGGGATAATGTATGATAAATGAAACTGACAATTACGATATTAAGTGCCCATAGTTTAAAATGTAAGTTGCCAATACAACCGTGACCTCATTCTTAGAATAAGCAAAGAATGACCCAAGTTGATGTCCTTGTTTTGAAGGTGGGCACGTGATTTTTAGTATAAGCATATGAGATCCGGATAAACTATTCTTCGTCTCACATTGGTTTTTCATACCATAACCTTAAAGAGAGTGCTGTTTTAAAAAGCATTTAGTACCTTACTCATGGTTCCACAAGCCCTTCTTTATCTTTTGATAATCAAATTATTTTCTCCTGAAATACTTTAAGCTTATCTTTGTAGTTTGTTTATTCTTCAATCGTTAACTGATTTAACTCTGCCACATTCTTCTCTATCAATGGTTTCGTAGGAAAATTGGGATCTTCTCCAGGATCATGCTCATCAATTTAATAAATTGTTTGCAAATTATGCAGTTTCTTTAGAATTACTTTGTATTATATAGCTCAAGTTGAAACTACCAGAGCAAAACAGCACATACATTTATCACAGCTGAGAAGCACTGCGAGTGTAACCAATAAGGCACTGATACGGTGTTGAAAGGGAGATGGGTGCAAGTAGTGACTCATTGTGCACGTGGCTGTTTCATATTTCCTTGAAACTATGTAACTGTGGGAATAAGAACAGGAAAGATCAAATAAACTGTTGTATCTTTGGTCAAGAATCCCGTCTACGTGCAGTATTGCGAATCAGATACAGAAGGAAAAGGGAATGTTCAAGCCCCAAAGATACAGGGAATAGACCAGAAAGCAGAAGGTCAGGGTAAATGGCTTGTTCGTCAGGCCCTGGGAGAGGCTTCCCTTTCTGAACCTGGTTTCTGGTGGGGGATGTGTAGAAGTGACGGGCACCCTGGGCTGATAATGATGCCACAGATCGGAAGTTGGCGTGCCGGAGGGGCTGCAGGGCGTGCTGACAGTCTGCACCTGTGGCAGGAGACGCAGGAAGCAGGATTTGGCACAGGACAAAGTCAAGTTGCAACCTGGTCTCATCAGAAGCCTCAGCCAACCTTCTGAGGCTGAGGCGACCCTTCAGAATTGCTGCCCGCCGAGGGCGAGGGGTCCCATCATCCCCTTGCACTGAGCTGCCAGTCCCAGGAAGGGGATGTGGGTTTGGGCAGGGGCCCCCTTTGGCAGAGGCAATCTCTGTAGGGTGCTCATGGGTGAGGTTGTCTGCAGGGGCAGTCCTGGATGCTCAGGATACTGATAACAACCATAGTTATTGAACCCATAAATCTCTGTGGTTGCTATTCAAGGTACTTCACTTGAATTATTTAAAATATTATAACAAACTTATAGGAAAGATCCTATTGCTGTCCTCGCCGTAAAGATGATGAAATTGGAGGTTAGTCAGTAAGTGGAAGAACACTGAGCCTACTGTTTGGAGTCCAGCACTCTGCACAGACCACCCCCATTTATCAAACACCGCTCGTGTGCCAGCTCTCGCCCTTAACAAGGCTGCAGTCTAACTCCTTACAAGGTTAGGTGACTTTCACAAAGTCACGCATGTGGTGGCGGGAAAAATCGGGGCTCACACTTTGCCCTGCTGACGCCAAAACCCCCATGCTTGCCCCGGGTTACCTGAATCTTGATTTTTCTTTACAACCTTCTCTCACCTGGACACAGAAGGAGGGTCTGCTTCAGGAAACTGTGCCTTGGTCCCTCCAGTGCCCACCCTGCAGGCCGTGCAAGGCAAGGTCACCCACTCATCAGTTCTTGGCCAAATGCTTGTGTCTTCACATCGTAATGCGTCATGCATTTCCACCTAATGCATTTCATTGTCAGCCACCAGAATCAACAAGCAAAGGCATAAAGCTGACTGGAAACAAATAGCCTCATTTATAATAAGCCTGGAAAAGAGGGGTTTGGCTTGCGGATAGATGACTTGCGTGCAGCGCCTGCCCTCAGCCGGGAGCCTGAGCCAGAATGTCTCCAGCACTTCTGGTCCATCCTGGGTGCTGTCTCTCCCTCTGCTGAGGTGGGAGAAAACCCAGGAAGAACTGCGGTGACACAGATATTTAGAGAGACCTGAAATAAGTTAATGCGGAATTGCTCTCTACAGAACGGATTGCCCGCAGACATTACTGTACTAAGTGGATGCCCTAAAAATAAAGCTTTTTCTTCTTTCCTGTTGGAGGTTTTCTTGGTTGGTGGAAGTCAAGTGGCTCTATAAGTAGTTTTCTCAATCTCTATGAATACACTTCAGTTATGACAATTATATACATCCTTCCTCCTCAGTTATCTGAGCTAAATATATAAAAAACTATCAATACTTAGCAAATGTGAGAATTTAGATGTCCTGGGCCAGGAAGATAGAAAATAACCACTAATTCTAATGCCTTGTATAATAATGGCTCTGTCCTCACTTATGGATGCCGAGTTTCAATGTTTTATATTAATTCTTTTCACATACACTAGACATTTTTAAAATAAGGGTATAAAGGATGAGCTCTATCCATTACTGAGGCCCTACTATGTGCAAGGGGTTATGCAGAGCATTTTATACACATGATTTTATTTACTTTTTAAAACCTGAAACCAGATTCAAGTTACTCAAGAATATTTGTATTTTAGAGGCAGAACCAGAATTTGAGCACAGGAGTGATTGTGACTAGAGACTGCTACGTTCTGTGATCGCACTGGCTCACCATAACCCTGTCCGCGCGCAGAGACTTAAACCCCTGTTACGTGCGTCTTTGCCTCCAGGCCTTCCTGGTCCCAGAAAGGGCCCTCCCAGGGTGGGTGGTAACAACCATTTCTTGCGCTCCTTCCATGGTTTGGCATTGGACTCGACACTGGGAAGATAAAGATAAAACAAGTAACAGATCCTACCCACGAGAGGTTTATCATTTGTAAGGAAATAGTACTTTGCCATTTATAGGTGCTATGGCAAAAATATATGCAAAAAATAGGGCTTATGTTTCATCATCCCAACCACCTTGTGAGGTGGATGGGAGAGGGGATTACCCAGCTATTTTGGAGTCCAAGTTTCCTCATTTGTAAAACAAATTCTTACTTGATACAGTAAGTATCTGATACAGAATTGCCAGGTGCCACCTTAAATAGCAGACTTTGTTTCTGGTCCAATGCAATCCCACCTACACATACATATGCAAAAATTACTACCATAAAGTTAAAAATACAGTGAAAACGTGTATCCAAAGTACTATGGAAGCTGCAGAAAAGTTAAGGAAAGAAGGAAAGGATGAAAGAACAATGGCGCATATGATTGGTGGTCTTCTATGCATGGAACATTTTCTTATTCCAGTTTTCTAGAGAGAAAGAGGAGAAAAGAAATTAGTAGTAAACCATTTCGTTCAAGATTTCATAGCTAGTTAGTGATATAACTAGGGATGAAATTCAAGCCACTTTAGCCCTCAAGCCTGGGTTCATGGCACCACACAACACAACCAGCCCCCAAGAAGGGCAGCCAGCTGCAAAGGAGATTATTTCTGGGGTTCAGGGAGTACTGCAGTGACAGCCCTTAGGACAAAGACTAAATTTCTTCCACTTCCTAAATGCTCATCATTGTGCAGATTCATGGCAGGCAGCAGTGAAAACAAAGGATTCGCTTTCTGTAATTATGAAAGCTTTGGTTCTGCTAATATCATTGATAATTGGATCAGACTCTGAATAGAACAAAAAAAAAATAAAGACAACTGTCCTAGCAGAGATGACTTATAGTCTGTGGCTAAATATAAATGTTAAGAAAGAGAAACAACTTCCTTTCGTTTGAGGAATCACAGCTTGTCACAGAAAGGCTTTCGTACAAATTGAAGTAATGGCTTATTTATAGGTAAAAATGGGGAGTTCACAAAAGCAAAACATGGAAATTGTGGTCTCTAGTTCCTTTTTCTGGATACTTCTGACTTCTTTCTTTTTCACACATGGCAGAATACAAGTTCTAATGCCCTTGAAGTTAGTGGTGCTACATGGATATTTCTGGCCAGTGGATGGGGAGCACAGGGGACAAGGGACAAGCATTCTCATGGGAGACCTTCCAGTTCTCTCATTCTATTTGGTGTTCTGACTGGCAATGTTGGAATGGTTGCTACTGCCTGAGCCCAGGTTTCTGAGTGATCCCAATAGGAAAACTTTCTGCCTTCACGCCCTGTCCCTACTGACCTGCAGCGGGACATGCAGTGTCAGTAAGAAATGCATGTTTGTCATTTTAAATATTGAGCTTCTGGGGTCATTTGTTCTTAGAACCTGTCCTAGTCTAGCCTGAGTGGTACAAGAATAGTCATGGGACACACTCAGTACCAATGTTAGCATCCTTTCCTCAAATCCTCTTTAATACTAGCCGTTCTTGGGAATACTTTGAATGCTGCTTGAACTCACAA
Source organism: Lyroderma lyra (assembly GCA_004026885.1). Lineage (NCBI taxonomy): Eukaryota > Metazoa > Chordata > Mammalia > Chiroptera > Megadermatidae > Lyroderma > Lyroderma lyra. Next base: position 64,559 of record PVJL010005844.1, read on the forward strand.
ATAGCAATTCCTACAGCAGCAGAGTATCTGCTTCTCTTTTCCTTAGATCATCTCTATTCTTATTTCTAACATGATAGAATTAGAAATAAATCTGAAGGCATTATCTGTGAATATTTGGTTTTGGATTTTGGATTCTGGATCGGGATGAACAGGGGATAAAACCTGTGTCCCTACTTCATCCTGGTGAAGGTGCCATTTAACACATGATCCATTGAGTATTTTTATTTCTGATGGAGTCACATGAGCCAAAAGCCCCATCAGTCAGAGGAATTACTACATACTCCTGACTTTCAGATATCACCGAGTAACTTTGTTTATTATGGACTTGGCCATCCTTGGAAGCGTAATAAAGCACAATGCATTGACCTTAGATTCACCTTTTTATATAAAACAGACTACAAAATGATGGCTTTATATGATTGAAAACCGATCAAAATTGAGAAGAAAAGTTACATATAACAAAAAGGACTCCAAAAAGTTCAACATTAAAAAAAAAAATCAATGAACACGCAGGGAAACTTTGCATTCTTAAACACATCTCAGAAACAAAGGAAAAATTGCTTTGTCTTCAACAACTTCTAAGTCTATGCAAGAAAATCAAGTACATAGTATATTTGTGCATCAACCACTTAGCTGTTAACAGAGGCAATAGCCACCAGGGATTGAAAAGCCAGACTGAGAGCCCTTCTGAGAAATGAAATCCTAGAGTAATGGCCCACAGGAGAAGCAATTCTTTAAAAAGAAATCTTGGCAAACTTCGGGATTTGGAAATAACTTTCCTTAGATCTAGGAGGGTAATATTCAAGACTGATGGAAAACTAAAAAACGTCTGCTAAGGTTATCTGTTCAGCACCATTTATTTGCAGACAGTTTCAGATGGGTATTTCCTCGGAATGCACAACCACATGTATGAATATGAATAGCTGTACACACACACACACACACACACACACGACTCCTTCCTGGCTCGACTTTGTATTTTTATGTGTATTATTCCTTGTTTTAAATTTTATTACTTAAGAACATTTATTATATCCATTATGACAAACTTCTTCAATCTAACTTTTTACTTTAACAGTTTTTGCTTCCCTATGCAATCTGTTTGTCTATACATGAACTGAGAAGCTTTTTGCATATAAAATGCACACAGACACACTTTTAAAAGGATATATATGTGTATATCCAGCTCTAAATAATTTATAATTATTTTTCTTTATATCTTGAATTCTATTGATATTTTTGCATTAATTTCCTAAGCTCTGCCCTTTCTGCCAAGATCAGCTGTAAATAAGTAGTTGTAAAAATCTTGGTTACAAATGAGAAACATTAGCAGAACTGAAACATCCATTTCTTTTCTGGCCACTACGGCCATCCTGACAACACCAAAAACAAACCAAACCAAACCAAAACAAAACAAAACAAACAAAGCAAAACAAACAAACAGAAACAAATAAGTCAATTAACAAAATAGCTTTTTAGGCAGTCCTATTGTGATTTTGACTCCTGTTGAGTTTTCAGTCTTTGAAAACTCATTTCCTTGCTCATTTGAAAAATGAAGATAGTAATAATCTTCAATTCATAAAGTTGTTTAATTTCAAACACGTGGCTAGAAAACAGAAGGGTTCAATAAATATTGGCTATAATAACCGTTTTCCTCCCCCTTTTCCTTATCGTTCTCATCATCCTCTGTAATCTTTGCATCAGTACCTCCTTCATAGTATTTAGGTTCTCTAATAGGAAGAGAGGAGAGAAGAGGGGGAGAAGGGAAAAGAGAGAGAGATTGAGATTCATTCTTTGCAAAGAAGCTCTTCCTATCACTCTCGTCTTCCACTTATGATGTCTCCTATTTCGCTAGGAAATTCTGGGAGAGACTGGACAGAAAAGGCTAAGAAGGTGCCAGCACCACGGACAGCGCCACGGACAGCACCACGGACAGCGCCACGGACAGCGCCACGGACAGCGCCACGGACGGCCTGCCTGCGGCGAAGGGCAGTTGTGGGGCTTCAGTTCGCTCCGGGGTCCCCGTCTTCTCTCTGCTCGAGCCTGTGTTTCCTCTCACACAAATTCTCCCAAACTCGACGCATTGAGACAACAAAATATAGTTTAATGTCCTATATAATCAACTTCACTGTGCTTGTTTGGGTTTATTATTTATACTCCATCATTTTAAACACGTATTTTGTTGAGTCATGACTTGTCAGATTAAAAAAAAATTAGGTACTATTCTTGGTGTAAAAACACTAAGTAACTGGGTACTGAGAAAGGCTATTCAATTCAACCACTACTTAGTGAGCCCTTAACTTGTGTTAAGTTCTAAGGAAACTTGGGGTGGGGTGGGGAAGGAGGAGGGAGCCAAGGAGAGGGAAGAAAAGCAAAATAGAAGATACAATCTCCACTGAGAGTCGGAGCTCTTATTAGAAAGAGAAGGTTGGCGTCTGAAGAATTGTTTATCATACTGGATAGTCTGTGATTACTGCTATGTTAGAAAAGCAATAAAGTTGCTAAGTAAAAACGTTTTACATTTGCATGTAATTTTAAAAATTATAGAGTATTTTTAAGATACATAAAACTTAATTTTCTAACCTTTACCATAGCTCTGTGAGATTACTACCCTAGAAAACATACCCTATTTCATGGACGAGAGGGAGCTGACGCTCAGTGAGAGCACAGGAGTTGCTGTCAGTGCCAGAGGCAGCACATGGGGGATGCGGTCCTCAAGTCTAAGTCTTATTATCAGTATTTCCCACAAAATGCCCTCTTTTCATGTCTGCCTTTTTGTTTTATCCATATTTTAGCTTCAATGTTTTTGCTTATTAGTTTATCATCAACAATGTCCCCCTTGCCTTCCCCTGATAAGAACTGGAGAACAATGCCAACCTTGGTTTGTAAAAATTTGTCTAATATAACCTGTGTAAACAACACCACCACCAACAACAACCACCAACAACCACCTAACAAAAATGGTTCCTTTCCAAGACCACATACTTTAATTCAACAAATGTTTAAGTATTATCTACGATGTGCCAGAAACTGTGCTAACCACAAGAATACTGATCTGAGCAAGCTTTAAGGGCTCCAACAAGCATGTACTGTTATGGAAGTAAGCACAGGGCATGCACTGGGGAAGGCACAGCAGAGACTGTATTTCAACAGAGATGGCACCATGAACTGGTATGACCCTGAGAGTAACGTTTTGGCTCTGTGTCCCAGGAACCTCACTCATCTCACCCTGGTCTTGGCTCCGGTATCAGAGGTGCCAGTTCTGTTACATTGCCACCTGGAATGGAAGTGTGTATAAATCAACAGTAGTTTTCAGAAAAGGTAGCCAATGGGGGTGCTACTTTAGGGGCAGGCAGAGAAAGCCTCCTCGTAGATGCTATATTTAAGTCAGGTGTGAAGAATGACGAGCAGCTACTGAGGGCTGGGGTGGAACCATTCTGGGCATGCGTGCAGGTCAGAGGCTACCGGAAAGTGGGTATGCTAAGGAGCTAGAAAAAGTGGAGAGTAGAAAGGGAGGTGGGAAATGGGGTGAAGGGGCTTCTTTCCACATGATTTCCCTTTCTCCCCCACCAAACACTACCCCCTGCCGTCATACTCATTCACCATCATGACTCAAACAGAAGCACCGATCATGAATCACCTTGGAATGAATAACAAAGCCATCTCCCCCCTAGGTGAGTGTAGAAGACTCTTCTGCCTGGTTCCCTACTATGTTGGGTCCCAAACATACCACATCATCACATTTTTGAATTCTGTTTATAATTATTAATTGATTAATCTCCCTCTTCCCCTAGACATTAGACTTCCAGAATCCTATTTAATCTCCGGTGTCTACTGAATCCAGGCATGTGAGTGTTTAATGACAGACGGGGTAGATTCTTGGAAAATACATAAACACACGTAGACCTGCTGGGCACAGACTCCTGTTTTTGGGCTTTGCTTATGTCATGGGGTTGAAGAGTCCAGCTTGTCTCTTCAGGTTTCAGAGTCCCCATTCAGCGGAATAAGAGGCGAACTGTGTTCTCTGTGCTTTCTCTCCCTAATCAAGCATCATGTGATTTTATAGAAAGTCCAAGAATGCCATTAAAAGGCAATATGTGGGCCCAGAATCCTGTACCCAGAGAGCTCACATTCTCAAATTTACACTGCAAGCAGAAGGCATCGCAGCCCTCACACCCCCAGATTGAACCACATCCCTCTCTGGCACTTAGCCCCTCAGTGGAGTGCGTGACTGAGCCAGATTTTTAAATGTCAGATTAAATTCTTGAAGTGTTTTGAAATATTTTCTTCTAAACGTTAACAAGACAGTTGAAGTTCCAGGGGACTAAGATTACACTTTAAATTAACTTATTATGTTCTCATTTGTTAATATTTTCTTATATTCATTTGTTAAGTGCTCTCTAAATATTGGGCATCCAATTAGCTACAGGGACTGCAGTGAAGGGTAAGATAAGACAGGGTCTTCGTCTCTCTACGTCTAAGGAGCTTTGAGTCTGAGGGTTGTGAAGCCTACAAAAAACAAGTAGGTCTTGTAATATGGCTCTCACTCTGGTGACTATTATTCTGGAATGTACTGAGGGCAAAGGTCATGGGGTGAAGTGAGAGCTCTTCCTAATATAGGCATAAAGCAAAACCTCTCTGGGAAGTGGGCCAGATGAGGTAAGAGTAGGGAGCTACTGCAGTTAAGTTTTATGGCTAAAACTATAAGACTTGGCCAAAATTAGTCATTCTTGCTTAGAAGAGAGCTCTAAAGAAATGAGTTTTGTGCGACCTCTTCCCTCTTGGAAGTTCAGAATCAATTGAGACACACACATAAGGGTCAAGTAGAAATGAAAATAGCTTTATTGTTGGTTGAGGTCAATTAGAGAATGTGGCTTTGACCTGTAGTCCAAATCATGCTTTATGCTCCTGTCCCCTAAGTTTCAGCTTTGGGACCCACATGTAGAAATAGTAGGGTTTGCAGGTCAGATATTTGCCCAGTCTGCTGTGTAGAGGCCACGATCTGCTCACCTCCATGAACCCAGACAGGCTGAACGTGGGCTCAGAGCTGTGCCTCCTGACCTGCCTGGAAGGCATTACTCTGGCTGCTGTGTGCAGAGACCCAACAAGCAGGGGTGGAAGCATAGAGAGCAGGGAAGAGGCTGCTACCTCAACAGCCCAGACAAGACGTGGTAATAACAGACAGCACCTACCTAGCACTTAACCATGGGTTAGGATCTAAGCATCCTTTAAAATACTTTACATGTGTGTTAATTTACAAGTGCTCACAACCGTTCTGTGAGGTCGGCAGGGATACTGCTTGTTCTGTAGATGAGGAAACTTAGGCATGGAGATTACATAATCGGCACAGCTCATTGGTGAGTTGGACCAGGGTGGTGGGCTTGAAGGTGGATGGATGCAGAACGTATCCTGAGATAGAGCCAGCAGTATGTGCTGATGGAATATTTTCAGTATTTCAGTAACCAAAACTCCCATTTATCGAACACAATATGCTGGCTTCCGGGCTAAGCACCTCATTGTTATTATTATTTTTTATTGTTAGACTTATTGGGGGGACCTTGGTTAGCAAGAATCACATAGGTTCCAGGTGTACAATTCTACAGTGCATCATCTACTTGTTGCATTATTGGGCTAAGTTCTTTATGTAAAAGTAGCTCATGCAACTTTACAAATTAGCTGCTCCCCAGTTTATAATTGTGGAAAGCAAAATCCTACAGAATTGGAAGGATTTGTCCATGGTTAGAGCTGGCAAGTGTGTGAGGTCTGACCTCGTAGCCTGTGAGCTCAAGCAATGGACTTCCCTGCCTTTCTCCTTGCCTGCTTACCCAGCCCTGTATTTACGCAGGGCCTCTTGCATCAGTCTCTAATCTCTGGCTCTGTGTTTGTCCTCTGAACTTGAAAACACACTTGGCTCTAAATGAGACATTCTGCAAGGACTTTTCTCTGGCCTTTTCCTTCCCCTTTCAGTCTTTAGTCTATTTTCTATATCGTATCATACCACATCACAAATCACATGCCATATGTCGTATCATGTGTTACATGCAGTGTGGACTGAATCGTGCCCCCTCAAATTCACGTGTTGAAGCCGTTATCCCCAATGGGATGGCATTTAGAGGTGGAACTTTTGAGAGATAATTAGATTTAAGTAAGATCGTAAGGGTGGTGCCTCCATGGCGGGATTAGTGGCCTTATTGGAAGAGACACCAGAGAGCTGCTGTCTCTCCATGTGAGACTGCCATCTGCAAGCCAGGAAGCGGGCTTGCACCAAGGTCCGACCGTGCCTCCATCTTGCTCTTGAACTTTCAGCCTCTTGAACTCTGAGAAAATAAATTTCTGTTTAAGCCACCCAGTCTGCCGTATTTTGTTGTGGCAGCCTCAGCCGACTAACACAATATGGATCACATAATACCGCATATAAGATGATTATATATGCTATACTATATATTATCTCTATTTTCTGCTAGCTTTCTCATTCATCGCCAGAAACCTAGCGCAGAGTAGGCATATACTAGTATTTGGTGGGTGCATAAAGAAATGAATGAATCTGGTGCCAGCCACCCTGAGTAACTACCACGGTCAGTGACAGGACTCCCCAGCCTGGCTCCTGTCTGCGTGACCAGTGTCTGGAGGAAACTTTCCTTTCCTGTGGGTCCAGTGGAAGATCTGACCAATGCATGGGGCCCATCTCAGGTCTGCACCTGCCTTCCCCAGAGACTGTGGGCGGGGCATGTCCCCTGCTGGAGCTTAAGCTGCCTCATCAACACTGAGCGCAACTCCAGGCTTCAGTATCTGTGACAAAGGCAGATGCTAAAGGTCATCATCTGAGACAAGGTGACAGCTGTAAAGAGAGATGAATCAGAAAACCTTCTGTACCAGTGACTCGTCATTCTCTGTGTCCAGAGCTGGCGGTGTCGGGTGGGAGGGATGGTGGGGTGGGGACGGGGCTGGGGGTGGGGACAGGAATGACTGCGATCGCCTCCAGGGGCTGGGCTCCAAGTCTGGGCAACTTGTCAAACTGGGAGCTGTGTTTTGTAATCTCTTTCAACAGGCACAGCAGATCAATTTGGGGGTCCAAAGTGCTGGCCCCTTCCCAGCGGTGGTGGGGTGAGGGGCGTGTCCAGAATATTTCACAGGTAGGTGACAGTCCTCAATGGGGGTAGAATTGAGTTGGGTGGTTTGGGTCAGCCACAGCCTGGAATATAAAGCTGAAAAGAGAGGACGGACCATTTTTATTAATTTGGGGCCAATTTTTTTCTTACGTTATTTGCTGCTTTACATCTATGTGCTCTGCTCCCAGCGGTGTCCTGTCTGGATAATAGAAAACACTTCCTGTAAGTGGTTAACGTGACAGGCTTTCCTCTGTACGTGGGCTGACAGGGGCCACTCGTAACTCCTGTCTGTCTACTGACCGTGGTAGTTACTATGCACCTAGGGTGTATCTGTTCGTTCGTTCTTTCAATCCATCAGCATTAACTGAGTTCTCACTACGTGCATGAAGAAAATGCTTGCTCTTTGCAGAAAAGATGCGTAGAAAAAGAAAAAGATGAAATGTTTCATCTTTTTAAGGAAGCTCCCAGGCTAATAGAATAGGCACGTAACAGCGGGTAGGTTGGTAACACAATGTGTGACGCGTTAAGGTAAGGGACGTGCAGAGGCCTCTAGAAAGAATGGACAGACCTCGCCTGTCTCCGACTGTCTGCATATATGTTTCTGGTTGATCTCAACACTCGATATTCAAGGAAGCAAATCATGGACTATCTTGGGGGTTTTGTTTCCCAAAGTCAGTTATTAGACTAGGTTTCAACAGGTTTCCTGGCACCTATACAAAACCATCTTCTGAAAGGCTAGGAGTTTTCCTTGCCTGGGAGGTCTCGTTTCAGAGAGGCTGAGAGAGCGTCTTTGGAGTCAGACAGTTTGAACTGAAATTCTAGCTTCACTTCTCACTGCCTCTACTCCATAGGAAAACTGACTGAAGTCCCTGAGCCTAAATTCCCTACTGTAAAATGGTGTTTGTGGCAGGAAGACCTTCCTAAGGTGCTTGGAAAGTAGCCTTTAATTCACATGATCTTTGACTGTGGAAAAACATTAGAAGCTCCACGAAGACCTATGGCATTTTTAAGAAGAGACCATTGGTGTATTTGTAATATATAAGCCTGAACACAGGATTCGGTCAATGGCTCTCAATCATGGGTGATTTTGCACCAGTGGGCACATTTAGCAACAAGAGGAAACATTTCTGGTTTCCACAGTTAAGGGAGTGGAGTGCTAGCGATCCAGTGAGTAGACCTCAGTGACGCTGATAAACATCCTACAATACATGATAAAGAATCATTTGGCCCAAAATGTTAATAGAGTTGCAGTTGCAAATCCCTGGATTTGTTAAAGGCCTTTGTTTAGGAAGACAGGAGACATTTTAGCTGCTTTGCCTCAAAGGATACCTGATAAATATTTATTTGTGATTCAGTACTTATTTATTTAATAAAGTGACCCATCCCTGTACCCTGAGAAAGTGTCACTTGTGAGGCACCTGAGATTAGGAGGGAGATGGGACACACACTTTTGAATTATTTCAGGGAAATGAAAAAAAATAAAAAGAAAACCTAGCAGGGAGTGCAAAGAGATTCCATGCAAGACTGGGAAAAGCTGTGACAAAAGGAAAGTTTGGATCAGAGGCTCCATGTCATCGTGATGTGGGAGGGCTTCTGTGAAGCTTCTAGGACTTGACTACACCTCTAGTTTGGTGAGCCCTTGACAATTGCTCCTACGTCCCCCACATCCGGCCATAATGAAATTGCTCCCCAATTCTCCCAGGGGGTTGTGGGCTCTCTATGCGTATTGTCTACAGTTCCCCCTGTCTTTGCTCCCTCCTTAAACGGAGTGTCCTGCGGCCGTGTAACACCTGCACCCAGGTGAGGCATGGTGGTTCCTCCTTAGAGAAGTGCAACTCCCATAACAGTGGGAAATGCTGCATGTGGAGGCACCCCAAAGCCCTTGCATTTGTCTTCCTGCCTCACCTATACAAGCGACGCCCATCAATCTCAGTAGGGCAATGGCTTCTCGGGCTGCTAAGACCAGAAATTCACCTGAATGTGCTTCTACAATTTGAAAGTCTCTGTGTCCCCTGACAACGGTGGGTAAGGAGAAAACGGATACACCCAGATCCGTGTCATTCTATCGGGCGATCCGAGGGCCATTCGGGGACTTGCCACTGTTTCCTCTGTCTCACCTTGTCAATATTTGATACTTGCAGGGGGTGCGGGTGGGGAGAAAGTCGACCTCATCTGCAAGATGGCTGGGACACACCCTGGAGTGACTCATGGTCAAAGGGAAAGCTAGTGGCGAGGCGATGCAGGCTGCGAGTCAGTGAAACGGCTGATTCAGTGGCCAGCGGACGGCTGCGAGGAAAGGAGCGTGAGTTACGTTCAAGGTCATTAATAGGTGCCTATTTAGAGCCTCTGAGGCCGAAATTAAAAATCGAACCAAAGCAAACAATACAACAGACTTAGAACGACTGAGACAGGTCCAGCAGCCTCAGTCTTTCTCGCTGCTGAGAGCACTGAAATGCTGAGGCCGCCGCCACGTGCCAGGTCGTGGTTCTCAGGATCTGACTCCACGTGTTTCCACACAGGTTTGGTGGTGAACAGTCCTGGGAACTGTAAGCAAACAGTGACTGTCACCGCGTGAGATGGGGAAGGAAACCAAGCGAAGTCGCTTGTCCACCATTTGGGCTGTGTGAACATGGCCACGTCATTTGGCCTCTGTGAGCCTCGTCTGTGAAATGGGGCTGTGCAAACTTTATCCTGAAGGGTCACTGGGAGGGTAATTCATGTGCGAGATGCTGCATTTGACAGTGGTGGTGGTGGCCGCGCCCTGACTGCTCGCATTAACGTGTCTTTGTTTTCTGAATCCTGGCACTTTGACGTCTGTGACTTCACTGACTGGAAGGACGCCTCTCCCAGGTCTAGCCAATTCCTAGAGATAATCACCAACTTGCCCCCTGAGCACGCTTTTCAGGTGCCAACACACCCATTCAGAGCCCAGGGCCTGACTGCCTCCTCTGTTGGGCTCTCAAACATCCGGCCCCAAGCCGCCTGCTCCGGTCGCTCCAGGGCCCAGACCCCTGGCCGGGCACCGAAAAGCAGGGGCGGCTCCTACGCACCGAAGCCAGGTAAAGTGACTCTAAGCAGCCAGTCCCAAACCGCCTGCCCTGCCTTGCGTCTTCCTTCCTGCAGAAGCCACGGCAGAGGCACCTGTCCCCAGTTGCCTCCCCTCCATGGCCTGCTGACCAAACTCCATGTCCCCCACCCCCACCCCGGTCCCACCGCACGCCACGCCCCCCCTCCTGGGATCTGTGAGCATAAAATACAGTTTTTCAATGGCATCGCCCCCCAATGGGTTGCCCTTGCTGCGCCTAAATAACGGTGAGACCTGCATTGAAATACCCCTCCGGCCCTCCGCACTCAGCACCCACCTGCCCAGAACCGCTGCGAGGCCAGGTCAGAACAAGGGGGCTGGGCAGGGGCGAGGACCCCACAGGCCGAGCAAATGGGGGGGCTTTTGTCTGCTTTTCCCCCCTGGCTTGCCAGGGTCCCTGAGCACCGCTCTCCGGGTCACGCGACCATTCCCAAAGGGCTCCGTCTAGGCGGGCCGAGGCCGCCGGCGATCCGGCCTCTTCCTTCCTGGGCATTCCATCCTGTCACTCCACGTGCGCAGCGTGAAACGTGAAAGCACCTGCCATCGAGGCACACGGCGACGTTCGCCAGCCCGCACGACCCCCAAGGCCCCTCTTCTGGGGGGCGCACGCCGAATGCGAGCCTGACCGTCCAGGGCGCGGCCCGGAGGAGGGACACGGCGGGGCGTGAGAGCGCGCTGAGCCGTGAGCTGTTTCCCTTCCCTCCCTGGTCCGCACCGTAATGTCACACGCTCCTGTGGCCGGCACGGTGCCCGGCGCTAAAGAGGCCGATGCCAACAGGCCGCTGCCATGGCTGGCCAGAGGCGGACCTGTGTACACAGACTGGCCCCTCGTCCAGTCCTGCTTCGGGGACTGCAGGCAGGGAGGTCAGCCACGGACAAGGCCGCCTGCTGTCCGGCAAGGGAAGAGAGGAAGCACGCCCGGTGCGATGTGACGAGCAGGGGAGCGCCCTGAGGAAGACGAGGCCTCAACAGAACGGGTAGTGGACGAGCAAGAGAGCGTGCTCGGCGGGGTCCTGGGCCGTCAGGAGGGACAACACCTCATGGGGAAGGTCACGCGGAACACTGATGTAATTTAAGGTCGTGAAAGGCAAGTGGAGAAAACGTCTCCGGAGCAGGGAAGGGTAAGCAAGTAGAGAGGTAGGATCATAGGCTGAACCGTGTGGTGTCCCCCCGTCCCCAAATGTGTACGCTGCAACCATGCTCCTCAGAGGGGGAACTCGGGTGGACACGGGGAGGTCTTTGCAGAGGGAATCAAGTTAAAGTGAGGTCGTCGGCGTGGGCCCTAGGCCAACGGGACTTGCGTTCTTATAAAAAGGGGAACATCTCTTTGAATCCCGGTGCAAACACATCAGTCGTAAAAGTTAACAGACGTATTCCCTATGATTTCCCCAACAAAGTTGCTTCACTTATTTATCTTATGTTCACACGAGATCTGTGACACTTTGTTTTTTGCCAACTAATATGTACGAGGCTTGGACATTCAAAACACTCCAAGGAACATAAAGGCAGATATGTTATCTGTTTTGTTCATCATTCTGTCTTCACTGCCTAGAATACAATCCGGGACTTAGTAGGTGCTCAGTTAATGCCCATTGAATGAATGAAGGAATGGCTCATATTTAGCTAAGTACAGAGTTGGGATTCGTCCTCATGTTTTCTGATTTTTCAACCTAGCCTACTTGTCACCTCACCAATAGAGTGAGTGCCATTCATAGTCTGTCCCATACACCCTTGCCCCACCTGAGTTTACACATCAAATACAGTTCCCAGCATGCTCTCAGCTTCCTACCTGTCATTTTTGTCTTCCCTGCCTGATGGTTTACTCCTGTGGGCAAGCAGGGATGACTCAGCCACGCATAGCCCCGGGAATGCCCCGGGAGCCACCTGCAACTACCAGAGGAATGGGAGCCCGTGAATAAGTGCTCCAGGCTGTCCACCCTCTGGGGAGGTCTTCCTGAGAGGCACTTCCATGGTTGCTCAGAGGACCCCAGGGGAGCACTGAGGGCAGTTTTCTACAACAGGTACACATTTAGGCAAGTTTCAGGAAAACTTAAAATATCACACCTGTGTCTTATCTCTGCAACTTACGTCACCATGACTTTCTGCAGTGCAAAGGCACAGCTGTTCTAACGTCTTTATGGACATTTAAGCCTCACAAGCCCTTGGGAAGCAGTGCTATTATTCTTAATTTAGAGATGAGGTAACCGAAGCCCAGAAAGGCTAACCCATTTCTCTAGCAGAAGAACTGCAAATACTTTGGTGGCAGGACTCCATCCAGCTCTGTCAAAATGCAGATGCCTGGTGAGTTCAGCAATCAAGTGGCACGTCCCTGTGTGTCTGGGCTAAGGTGGTCAAAAGAGCTAAATTTAATTCTGCGCTCCATAGCGGACTGAAGAACCTCTGTTTCATCCAGTTCGTTAGCAAGCATCTTATTTTTCGGCACCCTGGTGCTCACACCGATGAAAAGATTTTTCTATCCTATAAATCACGGCTTCTCGTCTTCTCAGCACGGCTCTTAAGTTCTTCAGGAGCAAGGTGAGGGGAAATGAAGTAAAAAAAATTGGGAAAAAGAAATAAAAAAAGATAAAATCAGGTATTTTCAGTTTCAAACCTCAAAGTCATTTTGAGGATAAACGCAAACCACGGGGACAGAGTTCATCTCGGACTTAAGACCCTGGTGGAGCTGCTGCTTGTTTCTTTTGCTTACGTGATTTTGGCCAGTATTTGGCACAGGGCACGTTTTCAAATCTAGGATCATATGTGGGCATGAACCCTGTCTGCCTTTATTACTATTTTTGATCTAGAGTAATAGCAAACAAGTGAGGAAATAGCAACACAATGACCAGGGACCAGTGTAGGAGGAGGCAGAACGTAGGAGCGAACCTGCAGGGCTTTCTCCAGGGGCAGATGGGACTCCTGGGCCTGAAGCACGAGCACGCAGCGAATGGTCACGAAGACTGGACTCCAGCCACATCCGCGCTTGCAACCACTGCGTTGCTCACGTCTGCTCTTTTGGACCAGGGGGCACATCTCAGCCACGTTGTATGCACAGACTGGGCGCAGAGAGGTGACGTGACCTTCCAGGCTTCAGGCAGTAAGTCGCAGAGCTGGGATCCGAACCCAGGCGGCCCGGGTCTCGCGCCTGTGCTTAACTGCTGTGCGGCGTTGCGTAGCCCAGCGCGCACACGTGAGCACGTTGCCCCGGGCAGTGACACGTCACTGCAGCCCATTGGGGGGGAGGGGGGCTCGGTTCCTCGTGCGTCTGAGACACTCTGAGACTTCATTTTCATCTTCTTTCTGACGACGTGGACCACATGGTCGCCAGGCACCACACGGCGTTGTCTGTCATTCTCCCCTGTCCTTCCCACTCCCTTTGCCTTAGCGTTGGAATAAAGAGCCCTTCTCCTGTTAATTCCGCAGAAGACACGCCCGTGCGCAGTGGAGGTGTCCAACCCCCTTTCCGAGCCCAGCACGAGTCGTGGTTATTTGCCCAGAAGGACTGACGGGTCTGTGGCGCGTGTTGGGCCGAGGTACCAGGATGGGAACGGTAACTCTCAAGGGCGACCATGCTCTGCGGCCTTAGGCTTTCCCACCTTCCCAGAGGGCTGACGGGGGGATTTCTCCATGGAAGCAGCTCTTCTAATTATGGAGGATTTGCATGAACGGCGGGACTGCCCAGCTGCTGAGAAAAAGTCCACTTTCCTGTGCTCCTTTCCCGTGCCCTTGGACCAGCTCTAGAACTAAGCCCCTCATTCCCAGAGTGCTGTATTCCTCATGCACCATTGCTCCACCACGGCACTGTTGCTTGGCAACAGCAGGACTTGTTCCACTTGCAAGATGGGAAAGAGACAAATGGATAACCAGGAAAACCCCCAGCCTTGTAATTTCTCACACCTTTGTGGGAAGGCGCTCAGCCTTAATGCTTTCTCAAAATTGCAGCCTGAAGATATTTTTGTTACGAGAAAGGAACCATTAGCACCCAGCACACTTCAAACCAGGGGCCTCTTTAGGTGTCAGAGCGGCGTTGGTTCAGGTAGCAATCCGTATTGATAAACTTGATTACATCGCTAACTACTAGGGAGATCCTAGTGATAAACGATCTGATGGTTAAGGTGCAGGTAAATGGATGTAGAGAAATCAATCAATCACTCATGCAAAATTTATTGAGGACTTATTAGGAACACTAATAGCTATCATTTAATGACTACTTTCTATGTGTGCAGCCTCATGCTAAATGCTCTATACATCACCTTGTTTAATGCTTAAGACACTCTTCTGAGATAGGACCTCTTATTCTTGCCTTAGAGATAAGGAAATTACTCCTCAAACAGGTTAAATAAATCGTTCAGTGTCATGCAGAGTGTCAGATGGGAACCTAGGGCTGTTTGACTCCACAGTCTCTTAACCTCTAAGATCATTTGTCTACTCACTTGCTTCTCACCAATCCCTTTGCCAGGTTCTGAGCTATTTTACAATGGCAGCCATTCCAAAAGTTCTTATTACGTGCCCACAACATAGCACCCTGCAGCTGATGGATTGAGGCTGTGTGTCTGCTTTATTCATTCTAATCCTCTCCTTTAACTTCTTTACACTTTTTTGATGCCTTGGAAGTCAGGTAGAGATCTGGGTTCTAATACTGACTCTACAACTTAGGAGTTTATGTGAACATTGGTGAATCAAACTATATTATCCATGATTATCAGCCCATAATTATTTCGTTCGTTTTATTTGTCAAAAACTGTGAAGGATCTGAGATTGTTGTTCATTTGCGAGTTTACAAGTGAATTTGCCACACGTGGGTGCTGGCGGGGTATATGAGACTCTTCGGTCAATAGCCAAGAACTGCATGAATGTGAGCTTCATATTCATGGTGGGTTTCCTTGTCCCCAAGTCCCACTGTGTGATGGGAAGTGGGCCACATAGAGGCTGTGTACTCAATGAGCCTGCGTCACAGCTGAGAAACATCAAGCTTAGAAAACTCCAGTCTTTTAAAGGGACTGAAGCAAATGCGCCCCACATTTGCACCACAGGGAGACATTATCTTCATCACACTGTCCAGGAAAAAAAATCTTCCCCGTGCTCCGGAGGGAGACGTTATCTCTGTCCGCCAAGGGTGTTTGCTGTACAAACATCCTTGCAAAGTTAACGCAGAGCAATGGCTGACATAAGACGTGTAGAAGTGTGAGATAATCATGGAGGATTGTCTCCCAACAGTATTATCAAATGATCAAAAATGTTATGAGAAAATTGCCTGCATGCTGTCTGCCATAGAAAACTAAAATGTTTTTCTTGAATAAATGAGTGAGTGAACAAATGAATTCAAACAGTTGTCTGACATTGGAATCTACATGAATGGGTTTGGGAAACAGCAAAATAGGAAAAACTTGCACTTGACCACAAAATGTATCTCGATGTCATAGTTGCTTATATAATCTTTTTTTTTTATCTGTGAGATCTTGGATATGTTACGTCACCTTGGTGAGTCTCATATTTCTCAGAGTTAGGGTGTGAACTACATGAGACTCTGAGTGTGTGTGTTTGTGTAGCTAGCAGGTCTGGCGGACGTAACGCCCTTTGCAAAGAAGTTACGGTAACGTAGTTATGATATTGTTAGGTTACAGACTCACATGCTTATGATTTTGTAAATTAAAAAAGGGGCATTATTTGTGCTGCACACTGTTTACATATTTTCTGTCACATAGAAAGCAAATGATGTGTTATTATAAGCTCCTACTCTAATGTAATAAAAATAAATTTGAACAGGTTTAGGCGGACAAAAGCAGGAAGGCATAGGGGTGTCTAGTGGAATCCAAGTGCAAAAATGCTTCCAGCTTCTGGGAAGGATGGGAAAGGAACCGGAAGAACACGGGACTCCTTTCTGCTTCTCATGATTGTTGTTTTTTATTTACCTGTTTGGTCAGTGTGATGAATCGTTTCTTTTCTCTGTTTCTTTAGATTGCCTCTCTCTGCTCCTGGTATACATGGCAGAAGGTGTAGCCACTGCACCACACCAGAGAGTTTTTGTTTTGACCCAACCAAACGGAAAGATACTTTGTTTCTAGGGAAGAGATGGCACCCCTTGGATCAATCTGCTGTGGCCTGGGGCGGCTGGGGGGCATGGTACGTAGAAGACGTAGCTCCTGTGGAAGTCAACGCTTTAAGAAGGGGGCGGGCAGAATCTTCCACGTAATGCTATTCATTTTTGAATTAACACCATGATGTGAGTTGGGTTTTTATCACTTAAAAATAGAGAGCCTAACTAATATACAGAGTGAACAGGGTAAGAGGGCTGGAGAACCAGTCCGGAGCACAGCCAGCAGACAGCTCTAGAATATGTTTCACCTTGATCTAAGAGCAATCGGAAATCACTGGATGGCCTCACTCAGCCATGATCCCAGGCAAACCGCAGAAGTGACATCCTGGCTGACAATGGCTGAGCGGGAGAAGGACCGGACATGAAAGCCGTTCAGGAGTTACTGCGCATGAGACGTGATGTCAACCTGGGTCGGCGTGGTGGCGGCGACAACAACAGAAGTGGCTGGACTTGAGAACTGTCTGGAAGGTGGTGTCAGCATGGCCTGGGACTTCACGGAAGTGAGGGAAAAGGAGAAAGAAGGAGAGCAGGACGAAGCCCGTTTCCATTGTTCAGTAACGGGCAAGTGCAGAGAACATGCATTCTTTAGTGAGAAACGCAGGACGCAGAGGTTTGGGGTGGGGACTGATGGATTGGGGGATGGGTGAGGAGACGGTAGCAGACAAGTAGAGATGGCCAGCTGGTGAGTGCAAATCTTAGTCATGCCTTTTACACGCAGGAAGTGAAGACCAGGACCCACGGCCTATAAAGTGTAACAAAGTAGACGAGCAAAGGCCAAGAAGATAAAATGGAGATTGGGGCTTAAAAAAGAACTACAAACACAGTAGAACAACGTAAAGGCCTGGTTTGCCTCTCATTTCTGTAGTTGCATAGCTGTAAGGACACCTTCGACAATTCAAATCGAAAAGCTAGAGCTGAGGCAGTCAGCCTAAGTAAACACGTGATAAACATTAACTCTTGGGAATCGATCCCCTTGGCGAGGCTTGGTTTTGCCTACTGGAGCCACTGACGTTGGGACGTGGATGGATGACAGATGGCACTTCTACATGGCCACCTATTACCACCAGCATCCCAATGGGCTATTTTATGTTGTTTTACTGGATTCCTTACCTTTTGAACAGAATATTCTGAGAGTTCCCTGCCTGTCTTGATTGCTCGGAAGGATGCTTTCAACCTTGCCTGTGTTCTCTGGGTTTGCTATCGTGCCAACAGAACGCAGTAACACAGTACGGCTCTAGGCTCAGGTCTTGTTCACGGAGCACGGCTCCGTTTCCTAGCACGCACCCTCCCAGCAGAGGGCGCTGTGCCCAGTGGGCAGGAGCGCTGCTGGGGAACGGAGGACAGGAGTCCGGGGAGAGGGCTGACGTGGTCCTGTGGCGTGGGCTCCTGATGGGTGTGACAGGCCCCATGGCTGCACTCCCACAGCCCAGAGAGTGCTGCAGATTTCAGGGCCTCTCCCAAGCTTTTTAGGACATTCATCTTTCCGGGCAAGGTCACACGAAGCTCGGTTAATCTTCCAATAGTTTAAATCAACAAATACAATAAAACGACAAAATTAAAAAACAATTCCTCTTGGTACGGCAGCATGTACATGGGGTGAGGGAGGAAGCTGAGGCTATATGCCCACCAAGGTCGCGGAATAGCCTCGCTCCTTTTATCGCTCTGGAACCCAGTGTTTATTCATTTTCCAGAAAAAATAAAATGAAATAAAAAAGAAGCGATCCAATACCCGGACCAAAACTCCATAGTATTTCTACAGGTAAAATAAAAAGTTTTAGAATAGGATTGCTATGTCATTTTTCAGTTGTGTAATCCTGGGCAAGTCATTCGAACAGTTTATTTTTCTTTACCTTCATGATCAAGGTGTTAATACATACGTTGGCTTGATGCCCATGAGCTACACAGAGAAGTGTCAGGCATACAGTAGCAAGGGCTCAATAAATATTAGATATGAATATTACTTTCCCATTATAAATGAGGAAATGGGAACTTACAGCATTTAAGAAATGTTTTAAGCTCACACAAGTAGTAAGTAGAAACATTAGGATTTAATGTCGCATCAATCACAGGTCTTTCTCTCCAAGTCTCTCTCCAGATTCCAACCCGGGCGGCACAGGCGATGCCCGTGCACGTGCCTGCTGGCCTCCAGCGGATGATGGGTATTTCGAGGGTCCCCGCTGTTAGTCTCTGCCCATAGTGGCTTCCTTGGAACTTTTATTTATCTTGTGTTCATCAAGTGTATACAAAAATGTATGATATTAATTAACAGCAGTTATAAATTCAGTTCGGAGGTAGCGAAGTGGGAGTAATTTATTTGTCAGCTGAAGGAAAAGCCGTGTGAACACAGGCATGGGCTTTGATGCACAGGCAGTAGAACGGAAATGAATGATTCCCTACTGCTTAGTTACCCCAAATCCTCCAGGCCGCCATTTGCATCAGCTAAAGGGAAAATGTTAAGCTGGCCTCTAATCAAATGGCAGTAATTATTCATGATGCACAAGAAAGGGGTAATTCTTGAGGTAAATTTCAGTCTATGCTGGGCAATGGGGGAGATGCCACTCACTGCAAGTCTGTCCAACTCGCCGCCCGCATGCAGGCCTCATGCAGCCCAGGACGGCTTCGAATGCGCCCCAACACAAATTTGTAAACTTTTTTAAAACATTATGAGATTTTTCTGCATTTTTTTTTAGCTCATCAGCTGTCGTTAGTGTGAGAGTATTTTATGTGTGGGCCAAGACAATTCTTCTTCTTCCAGTGTGACCCAGGGAAGCTCAAAGATTGGACACCCCTGCAATGAGAGTGCATTCAGAATCAAGGGAGATCTTTCCTCAAAGAAAGAAAATCAGATTCTGTCCTCTGATGAGGTGACCGTCTACGTGGACTCCAACTGCATTACGTCCGTGCAGGCTGGTTTGATGGAAAGAGCATAGAGGAAGGAATTTGGACATCTGGATCTTAAACTTGGTTCTCTGCCTTGGATGACCTTGGACAAATCCTATTTGCTCTGTGTGTCTCAGTTTCATTTTGCACAAAGTAGCTGGACTTGATTGGAGGATTTCAAACTTCTCCCTCACAGATCATATACCTCTTGTTTGTTAAGTAAATGACACTGACTCACACACAATTAACTGAGTCTTCATTTTTGCCCATTAGGTATAAACAAAACTTGGACTTCTGGTCATGGCAAAATACTGTTATTGAGTTGATTTTTTTTTAATCTCCTGGGCAACTGCAAAGCAACTCCATGTTTAGATAGCCCGAGAGTCCTTAGGGTGTATGGACAGAAGAATCCTTTTGCAGACCTATGACCTCTTCCTCACGGTTGACAGAGCTCTCCTGGCGATGGCCTTGCAGTCTCAGTGCGACATTGAGCTTTGGGATTGCAATGTCAGTGCCGGACCTTAAGCTTCTCAGTGTGAGGCATCCATTTCAAAAGATCTGAGTGGTGAGCACACAATGCAATACATGGATGATGTATCATGGAAATGTACCCTTGAAACCTGTACAATTTTACTAACCAGTGACACCTCAACAACTTTAATAAAAGTTTACAAACTACAATAAAAAAGATGACCATCTTGAATAAACATACCACCAGCTAAAGAAGTAGGTTACCCCCTCCCATAAAGTTCCCCTTTGAAGAAGTCCTGGGTGACCTAGATAGCAGACCCTTTGAGTGACCTAACTTCTCCCTTCCTGTGCCCTAGTTCCTATTCTCTGGCTTTAAATCAGCCAATAACAAGTGAACCTGTTCAAATCTAGATGCCTCATGCTCAGGCTCTCATCCAGGCGGGGCCTGGGTCCAAACTCTCCTTCTCCCTCTATCCCTGACCTTGCTGGGTGCCCTTTGGGCATGCTGTGTACCCTCCAGGACCTGGAGACCATCCATATTGTTCCTCAAAGTTCCCTGATGACTTTTGCTGAAGCACATACTGCAGTCATAATAAGAACCATGAAGGCTGGTCTGCCACCACCTTGGCCCCGGTGGGGACATGTCTGTGGGGGTTCGCTGTGAGTAAGACGGGCCCCAGGGAGTGTCGCCACCATGTCCCGCCACGACATCACTAACAATGGGCTGCTAGACTCCGCAGGCCTTGCTCTGCCCCTCCCGCCCCTCCCGCACTGCCCCACACGAACACTGTCCCTTCCAGTCCTGTGGTCATCCAGCCCTTTCTTGTCGTAAGACTCCATTGACGTTGGTTTCTCTGCTTAACGTGCTCTTCCTCGAGCTTTGGTTTAATGCCACCTGCTCCAACAAGCCTCTGTGACCATGTTCTCCGAGTTGATTTCCCCTTGTTAATTTTTATTTCTGAACCCAGTTTTTAATCCCCTTTATTATCTGTATAATGGTTTACAGCTATGAATTTCTTGGTTAATTTACTTATTTGTTGTCTGCCTTCCCCAGACATATGAAAAATATCCTGGAAGATAGTTCCATGTTTGTTTGTTTGTTTTTTAAACCTATTTATTATAACCAGCATGGTACCCAGTCCAGAGCTAACAATAATTGTTGGATAGACAAAGGCTTTAACATAAAAGTCTTCATAAAACATGGAAAGTAGTTTGGGTGGCTCCTCCACATGTTTTAAGAACCTCTAAGAATTTGAGGGAGCCATGGAATTAGTTGACCCAAAGGTCCATTGAACCTCAAATGACCTAAGATAGGGTTCTTCAGCCTGCTAATTATAGATATTTTGGACCAGATAAATTCATTGTCACTCATGTTGGCCTATATATTGTAGGATGTTTAGCAGCATCCCTGACTTCTACCCACTAGGTGACAATAGCAAACTTAATCAAATGTTCCCAGCGGAACAAAAATGCCCCTGGTTGGGAACTACTGATCTAAGATTACAAAAGAAACCAAAAGTGTTGCAAGTTACATCGATGTTTAGTGCTGAGACTGTTCCTCTTTGCTTATTTTATGAACAGATTTCATTAACAACAATACTTATAATAACTGTTTTAAGAATGCCCCTTATCTTGCCATGCAAGTGAGGGAGTTTGTCGGCAGAGTTGTAGAGTAATAGCAACAATAGAAGCTTCCTTTTACTGATGTAAGAAAAAGAGGACTTTATTAGAAGGCTGTTAGGAAATGAAAGAATTGCCAAGAAAGTTAGAGAACTAAGGGCAGAAAGTGGCCCCAAACAAGGAATCCTAGGCCACCAGAATCCCAGCCAGATTCATGCCAGGCCTGAATTCGGTCAGGCCTGGCTACTGCATGAATGCTGATGTCCCAGTTACGTCCCTCCTGTGGTCATGTTGGGTACTGCTACCTTCGTGTGCAAACATTGCTTCCACCACTGTCACTGTCCCCAGAGTGCACTCTCTGAGACCCATGCTTCTTTGTGTTTCTTCTTCCCAAGTCAGACTTGTGTCATGTGCATTTGATTAGCTGACACACGTGCCAAGTCCCAAGATGCAAGAGTGGCTACAAGCGTGTGATCTGGCCTTTTGGCTTCTAAGGTGGGAGGCAGGTTCTGCTTTCACCAGGACCATGTGCTGAGGAATTCACCAAGTGTAGCAAAGCTCTTCATATGAACTAATGAAGAGGTACAATATGGCCGTGATCGAAACTGTCCACAGTGGAATGGAACCCATTACAGACCCCCTCCATCTGCTGAAGGACTAATCATTTAATGCGACATGATACATGCATCCCTTTCCTCAAGAGGCATTCAGCTGTCTTTGCATTTGGAAGTAGCAATGTCAGAAACTGAACTTGACTGCCCCACTGCCTTTCCTTCGCTTGGCTGTGTCTGGGCAGACATGGGATGACGGCAAGTCCAAGATCCTGTGAGGAATCAGTAGGCCTGGAAGAGGTATAGCAGGGCCCATTTCCTTGAGGCTGTTCCCCAAAGGGGCATCACAATGTCCCCTGAACACGGACAGACACAAGATGTTCCAGCCACCAACGTGTGGCTGTGTGTGCTGGCTCTGTAATTTGACCTCGCTGCATTTCAATGTGTAAACGTGTCCTCTGCGGGCCAGGATGCATGACACAGATGCAGAGCCTTCCTGGGTAATTCAAGCTCCAGTCGTTTCTCAGCTCAGATGCAACAACACCAGCTTCGCAAGACTGGAAAGCAGATTATAAACTGCAAACTCATTTATTCTACAAATGTTTGCTGTGCTTAGAGAAAGCCGTTATCCGTAATTTTCTTCATTTCCTTCTAGAGTCAAATTGGCTCTCCTGGAATATTTCCCAGTAAAATAGATCCAGTGAATGTCAGAGCTGGAGATGATAAGAGAACTGTGCTTTGCTTGCATGAGTAATAGGGACCTAACTTTTCTGTGCCTCATTCTTCAATTGTAATATGCTAACCAGAGTTCATTGAGAATTAGCTAGGTGACGGTGGGGTAAGAAATGAACCCTAAATCTCAGTAACTTAGCACCATAACAGGTTACTTTTCACCCACATGGCACGTCCAACATGCTTTGTCAGGGATTCTGCTCCAAAGATTCAAAGTTATATAAATATGGCATTATATAAGCATGGGGGATTGGTGTCTGCCTGGATTGGACAGAAATCTAGAGATTTCCCAGAGAAAGTGAGGCCTGAGATGAAACTACAAGTGTGAGAAGGGGTTTGCTAGGGTTTGCTTAACTTTCCTTAAGCAAAGTGCCATAGCAGGAAAAGACAGGCTGTGTGCAGAAAAGCAATACTGATCATCATGGTGACAGAAATACCAAAATAGAAGAAATTAGACCAAGAAGGGATCAAATTATAGGAGGTCCAAGTCATCTTAAAGGGACTTTAGGCCTTCTCTTATTTACAATGGGGTGTTTTTGAAGGGGTTTCAATCCAGGCGTGAAATGGTCAGACTGTTGCTTCTAGAAGAGCCAGGTTGGCTGCAGGGTGGAGAGTGGATTCACCTGGAAGGGATCTGGTGGCAAGGAGCCAACAGGAGGCTTTCCATAGTCCGGAGTGGAGATGGCATCCAAAGAACTGGAAAGGATGGGAGGGAGAGGAGAGTTACAAGACATACTTGGGCCTGCAAAGGAGGACATAGTGATTGACAGGAGG
Organism: Lyroderma lyra; assembly: GCA_004026885.1. Lineage (NCBI taxonomy): Eukaryota > Metazoa > Chordata > Mammalia > Chiroptera > Megadermatidae > Lyroderma > Lyroderma lyra. Next base: position 87,875 of record PVJL010005844.1, read on the forward strand.
GGGAACGGGAAGGGAAAAACGAAGGGTCGACTTGTTTTTAGTTGGGTAGCTGTGGGGATAATGGCCCCGAGACACAGAGCAAGGGAGGATGAGCAATTTTGCTGAGTCATGAATCCAGATTTGGGCCAGTTGATTTTGTGATGCCAATAAGGCGTTTTGAGAATAATACTGAGCAGGCAATTTGTAACTGCAGGGAGGATTCTGGGATTGATATAAATGAGTATTTTGGATAGCATCAGCACGTGGGTAGCAGTAGAAATCTTAAAAGTGGATAAATGATCTTTTTAGCAATATGAACACTGAGGAAATCAGCAACTTAAGAATAAAACTTCAGGGAGCACCTCCATCTGAGGGGCTCATAGTGGGATATGAAGGAGACAATTAGTACTCGACTGAAAAGGATACGTCACAGAGGCAGGAAGACAACTGATAGTTTACTGAGTCATGGACATTAAGGAGTTAGATTGTTTAACGAATACAGGTTGCTCAATGGTGTGAAAAGTTGAGCATAATCCAAGAAAGTACAGATAGAAATAAATCCATTAGATTTAATAATGGTAAGGTAACTGATCATCATAGTTTGCATCAATTGCACTGAATCGAATCACCAAATATTCATGAAGCAGCTACCATAAATCAGACCCTAGGCTTAGCAATGGGAATCAGGGTGGAAAAAAGGCTATAGTCGGGTCCTTGCAGAGCTTGAAGCCAAGTAATAAACAGTCACAGAGAGCAATGTATAATTCAATTTTGATAAATATTCTGAAGACAAATATTCAAAACATAAATTAGAAGCGAGTATATATTATGTTTCCGAGACTGTATAATGAAGGGTAACAAACACAGACTGAACTTTACTCACAGGTGGAGTGCAACCTGAGCACCAAGAAAAGATTTTTAGGATGACAAAGATTTCAACCAATCTAACAAAGAAACAATATACACAGAGGTAGAGCTATGGGAAAGAGAGGAATAATTACTAGCTCAAGGTCTGGAAGAAGCAAAGAGAAGGAGCTCAATGCTTCATAGAGAGGATTTGGCTTTATATAAGGAAAAGAAAACTGCTCCTCTGAAAGGGAGAATCACACGCTGAAAAGGAGAGGGAAAAATTTATCCAGTGGGGTTGATATTCTCAATGTAGTAGGAATCAAGCCTATTTGATAAGAGTGGGGAAGGATGCATTTAAGTAGAAGAAGAATTTTGGAAAAATATAAAAATGAGTTAACTGTTTAAAAGCAAAAGGGCTATTTTTAAAAATAAGCAAATATTTATAGCTTGCAGAGGCACACAGGCTAAACATGTTTTATGACCTCTGATTCAGAGACAAGCCAAGTGTTCCTCACATTTGGGCCTATAGCAAGGCAACATATACCCATACCTCCTACAGTTGAATGGTGGATTGTGTAACTGAGTTCAGGTGAAAGGAAGTTGGGCAGAATTAATGTAAGGTACTTCCAGGCTCCGTCTCTAAGTATTCTACATGACTCTCTAGCCCTTTGAAAACACAAGTTCCAGATATTGGGTCCCTGAGTCACCATGTGGAAGAGAGCCACCAAAGAAAGCTGCAATTACTCAGGTTAGCTGTGGTATGAGTGAGAAATCTACTCTTCTTTGGCTTAAATCACTGACATTTCTTGGTATATTTGTTGTTGTCACATAATCTAGTTTATCCTGACCACTTTAACCATTATTAAGATATTATATTTATTTATTCATCATATATTATTATTGCTATTGATTATTATATTATTACCAACTGCTTTGTAGTTATTTATTTATTTAATTAGGACTGTGTTTAACAAGACACTGTTATGCTTATTACTTGAATGTCTTGATTTATTTTCAGAGCATAGGATTTGCGCAAAGATAGCACACCTTAAAAGCATAATTTGTCCTACAGAAAAGATCTTATACTCAATTACTTCGACCCATTTGCCAACCTATTTCTTTGCTTTCAAGATCAAATTACTCCCCTCTGCATGTTCTTCAGAACATAGGTCTCCTCAAAGAGGCAGGTATTGACTGGAAAAGACAAAAAGAGAAATTACCTCTATTTCTTGCAATAAATAACTATACCTTCCAATTATTTCGGACAGAATAGAACACGTAATATGAGGCCTTTCAGAATCCGAGAGTCCAAGGTTATGGAACCTAGAGGCTATCTCCGTTAGCCCTTGTTTCCTTTATACACAAGGACCTTCCCTACCCGGTTTTTTCTTCTTCCTCATAAAACCATCAGAACTCTCTGCTTTTTCTTTTGCCACAGTGGGCTTTTCCTGCTGTTCTCAGTGCACATAGAAGCACGTTGCCAGGTATACAAGAGCACAGGTTCAGGGTCAGACAGACGAGTGTCTGAAACGCATTTCTGATCATTTTTTTCCTCCCTGATTTTGAAGACATCCAAAAAATAAGAGCTTTAATCTTTGTAAACCTAATTAATTATTTAACCTCTTCAAGCCTTCATTTCTTCAACTATGGAATGGAAGTGACAATGACATTAACTGAAGTATAAAACACACTTCATAGAGATTTTGGCATATAGCCTTACAGATTAGTTATGATTACCAAAAACTTAGCTGTCAGTCAGGAGTAACCAATATGTGCTGAGTATTTTTTTTAACAGATGATCTCTCCTATTTTTAAGTCTTCGTTTACTATTCTAAGCTATGTCCACATCTTTTACACATCTAGATACAATCCGATGCCTACTGAGTTCCAGGCTCATAAATAAAATTGTTAGTGGACATCATGTCTTAAAGTTCAAATATCTAAAAATAAATTCTTGTCTTTTGAACTGTCCTAAAAGAGTCACACTTTCCACCCAGTTGCCCAAGCTTAAAATTTAGGAATTATCTTGGGCTGAACTTTCTCTGTTATGGCTAAACACACTCAGTCACCCCCTTTCATTATTTCCTTTTCATTTCCAGTATCAGCCGCAGTCTAAACCAACTTGTTTCTCATCTGGATTCCTGCAACCATCTACCAATTTTTCTTCATTTCCTTGATCACCTCTTGCTCTCTTCCAATCCATTCTCCACATGACTTACGGAGTGATTTGTTAAAGTAAAACTGAGTGTGCCATTCTTGCCATAATACTTCAATGACTTGCCTTTGCTTGTTGTACAAGTCAAACTTGTTGTCCAGTCTTAAATGCCACTCTACAATCTAGCTTCTCTTTCACATCGGCGTCATCTCCTGCCTTTTGTGTGCCTGCATTCTACTTCCCAGGCATCCGCACACCTTTAAGTCCTCCTATCACAGGTGAAGTCTGATTTCCTAAGCTCCAGTCACTTCTAAGAGAAGACCATTCTTAATTCAAAAGATTCATTTTTTAACAGGTATATCACAGGGCTCAGTAATGCCAGGTTCCTATGTGTAGAGCGTCTCAATTTGCATCAATCTCTTTATTCCATTGATGCATAGTTGATGAAGTCAGGTATTTCTTCCCTGAAATCAAAGGCAAAAACAACTCAGCATCCAGTGCTCTGACAATGAGGCGACATGGAGATAACCTTGACCCTGGCAATACCTATTAGTTTTTCAGCAGCAGTTTTATAGCTTTGACACAATAGAAGGTTCTCACTCAAAATGGCGCCTGCCCACTTAGTCACTGAACAATCTAAACGAGGAGACTTCAGATGCCACCTGGAAAAGAGACTGAAGATGCTAGCTACTGGCTGGGTTTTAGGCAGGGGGTTAAACTCTGTCTTTTGGCTACTGATATTCCCTTCGGTAATAGTAGTTGGCAGAGGGAAGGTGAAATTTAAGTAACCAAGGGAGAGAAAGAACTAGGAGACCAACACACCTCTGACTATTATCCCCAGCTGAGCTATTCCTTCATCTCTTACATCTTTTCCATCATAATCAAGGCAGTGCACACATGGAGCGGAGTTCAGGTCTTTTTATCATATCACATCAGAGTTCAGGCCATTCCCCATCAGATAAGTTTCTTCACGAATCATTGCTTTCCCTTGTGAGCATCTCCTGTAATTGACTTTGGCAGAAATAATGGACGAGCTCAAAACACAGGCGAGGTACAAGCCCAACACATTTAAAGCCAATTTAAATAGACGAGCATTCTGAAAAAGAAGGTCCTTATATTCTGCCATCTGTGCCTTCTAGAAGACTAACCATTTTAAATAGGCATAACTAGTGAGCAGGGTGCAGTTGAAGAACGATAGGTAGAATCTCCTTGCCCGAGCTGAAAAAACTGTGACTTAAGCGTGCTTGGGAATGTCATGGTAACTGGGGGATGAACTCTCAGGAGGTATTTGTATTTGAAGGAAGGGACATTCGTAGGAAGAGAGAGATGGAATGACAAGCCTGGCAGACGCCTTTGCCCTGCCTGGACCCCACGAACTCATCCCCAGTGTCCCTGGAAGGGCAGTTCATCCCAGTGGTTGTAGGTGGGGGCTCTGCCTTCCGCGTTCCCGGACACCAATGGAGCCCAGCCCTTTGCTGGTTGCAAGACCCAGGGCGAGTAGTTCACCTCTTCTGAGTTTTGTTTCTCAGCCATTCAATGCGGATAAAATTTCAAAGGGGCATTGTGAGGCTGAGAGAAAATCTTGCATGTGGCACAGAGTGTGGAAGGGAGTCATGCATAATGCGTGTTAGCAGTTAGGATGGGGGCTTGTGGGGAGAGACTTCAAGCACAAACTGAGGCAGTGGCTTCCAGGGGAGGTCCTCAGAGATGGAAGCACAGTGGCTATGCCTCCAGGGCTAAGTGTGTGAGATGAGGACCCCCAACCCCTGCTCCCAGAAATGAAGGTCGATTCTGCCTCACGGGGTGGGGGTTGGGGGACATCATGAGAAATACCAGGGGGAGCCCCGACCCTGGTTGGGGTAGACTTTGGTGCTCACCACTAGAGCCACGCATGCGTTGGCAGGGACGGGCACCCTGCACTACTTGTGGCCAAATATCCCCGATAAGCGAGAGGAGGACGCAGATTAGTGTGGGCATTCTCTCTCTTCGTTCCCTGGTGGGCTTGGGGGGGCGTTAAAGACCCTGGGCAAGCCACTGGGGCAGGAGTCTCCGAGTTACTATGAAAGTGACTCTGTCTGTCCCCGGAAGTGAAAGGGTTCGCAGAATACAGGGGTGCGTGTGTCAGCGTGCTGCAGTGCCCCCTCTGCCAGATGTGCCAGTGTCTCCAGACAAGTCTATGGAGCAGATGTCTGCTTATTCCCTTGAATCAAAACCTCCACGGTGTAGCTCACAGAGTCTTCCCAATCTAGCCCTGACCCCGCTTTTATGACTCTATATTCTGACTTTGCCCTCATAATTTATGATCTAACCACATGCACACAATATGCAATTCTCAGGAAGTATCCCGCTTGTGCATCTCGGTCTGTGGTCTCTGCATGTGCTATACTCTCTGTTTGGAATACCTCATCTCTCCCCACGCTGTGGGCTCGACGCAGAGGACACTGCGGAAGAGAACTCTTTCTGCCCGCCCCCTGGACCTTCTGCCTTGTGCAGCTGGACCTGGGCCCTCTCCTTTGTTTCCGTCCATTGCACGTACAAATGACGTAACTCTTAGAATGTTTCTCCTTGTGAACAAATGATTTGCAAGCCTATGTACTCCGTCTCAGGAGCTTGGCATTTGCTATTTCTTCTGCTTGAATGATAAATACTCCAGATGCTCCATATGGCTGTCTCCTTCTCACCACTCAGGTTAGTTGTTATTCTTATAGAAAGGTCTTTTACAATTTAAAACAAAGCAGACCTACCCTGTGCCCAATTATTCCCAATCACTGTCTACCTCTCTCTCTCTTTACCTGATTTTACCTGTGCCTGATATTATCTCATTTATTTGGTTTTCAATTTACTATCTCCCTGCATGCAGAAATGAAGTGCCTTAAAGACAGGGATTGTCAGTTCTAATGTATAGTAAGTGCTCAACAAACATTTGTTGACTGACTGACTGTCACCCTCACTAGACAGCAAACCTTTAGGTTCATTTATATCTTCAGCATCTCGAACAAGGTCTGGCCCACGCTATGTGCTAAAATATATATTGAGCAAATGATGTCATTTTGAAGTAGCCAATCAAGGACTGATTATGCACTGGGGGCGAAGAAGGCAAACGGCCCATGCAGTGTCGTTACCGTCGGGAGAGGGTGCCCTGGGGAGACTGGCCGGAAGACAGCAGAGGACTGATTAAAATACCAAAGAAAGGAAATCAGTGCTTTGCACACAGTACAAGCTCAACATATGTTTATGACAGTGACTTAACAAAATGTGTTTTATATTTCAATACTAATTCACTTTAAAAAATGCCATTTGAAACCTGCCGTAGGATCACCTGCTGCTTCATTCAACTGGGCGCCGGGTTGCTTGGTGACAGGTGTCGGACAACATGCTAATAGCCAAGTCTATTGAATACACAATGTTGACTTTCAGGAAGGCTTCCCTTTCTTTCTCGCCCTACCCCCCTTTCATAACAAGAATGCCATGCTCCGGAGAGTAGTACAATGGCAGTCCACAAATGAACCCTCTTCCTTTGAGAGAGACTAACTGTAGGAGAAAAGATAATTACTTAGTGCCTTTATCTCCAAATTATTTGTAATAAAATCTGAAATCACACCACAAGGTCTTTCATGAGGATGTCATAAATTAAGATGCATCACGTATCTGGTGCATCTGTGCCATTCTCTGGCCCTTTGTCTTCTGCAAAGAGCACACCAACCTCAATACCCAGCAGACAGCATTTACGCAAACGATGTCGTGGTCTATGACATTAATATTCAGCGATTGTCTGTCATAGACACCTTACTGTACATCTGTTATGCAAATGTATGTTAATTCCAACTCCCTGACAGCTGCCTAGCTTCTCTCCCCAAAATGATCTTTTCCATTTTGAAGTTTGCAATCTGTTCCCAAAAATGTTAATCCAACAATTAGCTGAAATTGCTAAACAGAAATGGTACACGTTCAGTCTAAAATAGAAGGTAGCATTTTAAAGTAGATGGTGAACCCTCTTCCGCCGGTGTCTCTTTGATTTGTGCTTCCACACGGTGTAAACACCGATCTCTTGGCTTGGGGCAAGTGGCAGGTCTGCCTTCCCCGGTCTTAGGATTGTGACAGGAAAGGAGAACATCACCATGCCTGTCATTCAGGGACTTGGTTCTCAAAGAGGCTGTTAGTGGTACACAGGTTTTCTCTCCACGTCCAAAACCTCTCTCTCTTCCTCACCCAAACAATTAGTACGAAGCACTTGGATATTATAAGTGACAACACAAAAGCACAAAGTGATAAGTGACTACAGAAAGAGATCTACGAGAACATCGCATGGACAGAGAAGACTGCAGACATGGTCTCTGGACATGCTTGATGGGTGTCAGCTGGAAGATGCTTCTACATTTCCTACCTGTGTTCAGTTTTAGAAATAGGTGAAGGGCTTTGGAACAGTAATAGAACTATTCATTAAGACCCTGAAAGAGGTTATGGTGCTTGGAAGAATAACAAGAAAAAGATGAATTATATTAAACATTTAGTGAGAACCTACTAAGACCCAATAAACACTTACAGGGGACCCACTATGTGCCAGTCTCCATGTTGGCCACACGAGTTAAGGCTCTGCCCTCCCGTGAGGTGAGTAGCACACCCAGCCCATTATAACATGAGGACCAGAGTGAGGAGTGACTTCCGCAAACCCACACAGCTGCCACGACCCTCATCCAGTATTTCCCCCCCAGTTTTCTATACTGAGAAAGAACACAGACAAACGGAGAACTACAGAACGGGTGCAGTGAAGTAGAAGTCACAGGCTTTGGCTTTAGTGGGGCCATTTCTGACTCTGTTCTGAATGGATGTCTGATGCTCGACCTTTTGGAAAATCTAAAGCCCCACTAAGGGAAACGGATTAGGACCTGGTCTGCTCCCGAGGATTCATTTCATTCAGGGATACTAACAGATGGAATTCTGCTCTCACCCTAAGGGTCCATCTAAAACGATGGTGCTAGACCAGATGATCTCAAGGTTCTGCTCTAGTCTAACATTTTTTTCTTTTCAGTTTATTTCTGCATTAGTAATGAGACAAGGGATAAATTAAATATCTTAAAGGTATGTTGGATACACGATATATTCCCTTCACTAATTTTCAGTGACTTATCATTAAGATGGGTATGGTAAAACAATATGCACTATTTGTCACAGGAATCTTTATTATTATTTTTAAATGTTATAATTACAAGTTATTTCTACTTCATTTTAATAAACTTGATCTTAGATTTTATAAGTTGTTATAATTTCTCATTTAAATCCTATCATTTGAGTAGGATAAGTTAGCAAAATCTTATCAACTATTCAGAGAAACCAAATGCAGTTTTATGTAACTTTTTTACACGTAAAATTTTTTAAAAGTGAAAATACGAGGGCTGTCTAGAAAGTATCCAGCCACATAACCCTTCTCAGTATGTTGACAATGGCTGGACTTTTTCTGGACAGCCCTTGTATATAAGGAGAATTTACTATAAGACACTAATTTCTTGTGATAGCTATATGACATAAATAGGGTTAAGTATTTTGTCCAAGGTCATTTAGTTAGTAACAGGACAGCTGAGATTTGACTGAGACTCTTACTTACTTTTTCTATTGCCAGTCCATATACCATCTTCTTAATTATTTTCTTGAAGAAATAAAATTATAATAAAGTGTCAAATGTATCCTCTAAATATTAGGTGGTGTAATAAAGTGTTTTTGTTTGTTTGTTTGTTTGTTTTGTGTGTGTGTGTACAGTCTTGACCCAGTTTGGAGGTTCTGGCTAGAAGTTGGTCACTTATTTATTGAGCAACCAATGAAGACCTCATCCTCTTCCTTCATCAGGGTATCATATTCAGACTACGATACACTTGCCTGAATTGTGCCAGGGCCAGATGCCAGGCAACCAAGGGCTCCCTGGGTCCCGGAGCCCACCGAAGATATTTGCACCAGCCAGTGCTGAGCCTGCCTGCCCGGCCTTGCCCAGTTCTTCCTGAAGGAACCACAATAAAATATTTGTCACAGTTCCTCTCTCTGCCTTGTCACTCACCCTGGTACATTCCCATGTGGCCCTGCATGGCTAGCTGTGTTCTCTCCAGGAAATGGCCAGCATAGTAAAACTAATCTCTTCTGATTTGTCTCTTTTGATCTATGTCTGGCCCCATCATCCCTCACTCAAGGTAATATGGTTAAAACAGGTGATAGGAGCTTTACACGAAGATCAATTCATCCAACTTTACTCACTGCAACTCAGTCAGAAGTTCAGAAAGACTGCCACGTCTGGCCTCAGGGCCAGTGAGAGCATCCCTCCAAGGCTTATTTCACTTACCTGTAAAGAGATGGCAGGAATTTCCATTTCAAAGGAGTTGGGGTGAGGTTCCAACGAAAGTTTAGCAAGCTGCAAAAGTTTAGCACTAGGCTTGATTCAGATTAGGTGCTTCAAAAGGTGGCCTAAGGAAATAGGAGTGACATATACCAGTCTTAAAAGTTAGAACGGTGTGTGTGTGTGTGTGTGTGTGTGTGTGTGTGTGCTTTACAAACAACTTTCCTTGTTATTATCTCATTTGTTTTTCCAAACTCCCTGCTCATGCAAGAAAAACTGCTCCAATAAATTCCATTGTAAAGAAAGGAAAATTGAGGAAAAAGATAATTAGTTGCACTGTCTGAGATCTCTTGCTTGAATTGATAAAAAAAAAAAAGTTGCTCAGTAGAAAGCTCTATGGTCATTCCGTTAAACCAGGGGTGTCCAAATGCCTGGCTTCCCTGGGGCACTTTGGAAGAAGAAGAATTGTCTTGGGCTGCACATAAAATATACTAACACCAAGGACAGCTGATGAGCTAAAAACAAAACAAAACAAAAAAAACAAAAACAAAAACAAAACAAAACAAAAAACGGTCCATGCATAATTTTCATCATGTTTAAGAAAGTTTACGAATTTGTGTTGGGCCACATTCAAAGCCGTCCTGGGCCACAGGTGGCCCACAGGCCAGGGGTTTGACAAGTGTGTTCTAAGTCACGCTGCCTTTTTGGTGGAAGAGAGCTTCAGGGGTTTGTAGGAACAACTCTGCGGGAGTCAAGCAAACAAAGTCAAGATCACAGTTCTTCATTTCTATGTGAAACTGATGTCTTCTCCTCTACCCTATGCAACGATTCGTGATGATATTCATCATTTGCACCTTGTATTCTGTTTTGCATTAAATAAATTATTTCATAGGATATAGTCCTCCATCTTTCCTGTTAGAGATTCTGAGTGGTTTCTGTTGTATTCCTATTTAATCTCTATTCTCTGGGTTTCTGGCCAAAGCTGTTAGAGACACCATGAACGGTCAGATGAAAGATAGCACGTAGAACTGGTAGCTGGACTTGTACCTCATACCAAGGCCCCATATGCAATGGAGTGTCAGACCGAGGTGTGGAGCTGGTCTCTTCCTTTGTGCTGACTCCTCCATGGAAGAAACGCCTAAGCTTCAAAGGATGCCACCGAGACATGCCCTCGCTGCGGGGCAAACCCTACCCAGGCCAACTCTGACAAGCGAGGAGGAAGACCACACGTGGATAGTGAGACCCGAGGCCCTCCGGCATAACACGCTTCGGTGCATGCCCTACACTGGCCAATTAGCACCTTCCCTCGCTCCGAAGAAGCCACCAATGGAAGAAGGGAGAGAGGCGAAGGCATGGGGAGCAGGGCAGAACGTCCCTCCAGAGGAGAGGCCGGGAAGGTCTGTGCACTCTGTGTTTATGAGAAGTGTTGGAGGAGGCCGGGTAGGAATTACGATCCCCAATTTATGGGTGAAGGAAATTCAGACCCAGAGCCAGTTTATGGCTTGCCCAGAATATTCCTATTGTAACGAGTCACCGCCAAGCCTCCAGGCCATGCTTTCTGCCTCTTGTTTTATAGGTTCTTTCACGTCCCCAGTTGGTGTCTGTGGGTTTGGCTCTCACTTTCAAGCTTCATTGACTCTGGATTATGGACGAGGGTTTGCTCTGGGCATCCGAGCCCGGAGGAGGTGCAGGTGCCAGACGCACTGTGGGCTTCCCACCCACTCTTGCTGCAGTTCAATAGAGCCCCCTGCCCAACCATCCACACCCCCCCCCCCCAATGCGCTGCCTACATGGGGGTTATGATTTGTCCCAGAGACAAAGGACAAGAAGGATCCCTTCTCTGTGAGGCAGCTCTCAGAAGGCAAGAGCCCTCTGTGCACAGCTGATGCGGCCTCTTTGCTGACTTGGGGGCACGCTGGAGTCCTTAGAACGAGGAAGCAGCCGGAGAGAGAGCACTAGGGGGAAGAGCACCCACAATTCAGCCTTCGCAGTGCATCTGTCCTGGTTGTGGACTTGACCTCCCTCCCTCTCCTTTAGCACCAAACTTGGAGCCTTTTGATTATTTGTTATCTTACGTGGCAGTAGCTGTCCTCTGATCTGATGTCATTGAGACCAGTCTTTGGTTGGCCAATTGGAAAGGTCAGGTACATCGGAGAATTGTAAGAAACGATGCGTGACTAACCTTAAAGCCGATATTCCAACTCCTAACGGAATGGTGTGCACTCATTCAGCGATGGCTGAAAGTAAAGGCAAAAGCTGTCATTCACGCCCAGGGCGTCTGATGGGTCGCGTGGCCACGCTGCGTTTCCTGGGTGAGCCTCAGGCCTAGTAAATTGGTTATGACTTCCAGGTCCGTTTTCCTTAAAGCGGACTTAGATCTGAAATCCTTTGTGATGTCTGTGAGTTCAGACTCTTCGTGGGCTAAAGCTGTTTCTTTTCCACTTATTTAGTGAGGCTTCCCACCATTTCTTCTTAGAGGTTTATAGTGACTCAGCACTTTTCATTAAATTAACTTGATTTTAATAGGAAAAAGAGAGAATTAGAATAAATTTGGTCTAGTGAGAAGAATGTGGGGTGGGAGTTGTGAGACTTTGATAGAGCTGGCGTCACCCCTCTCTAGGAGAACATACTTCAGGGAAGTGCTTCATCTCACTGACCCTTACTTTCTGGTGACAAGGACAATGATAAGCAGCTACTTTGCAAAGCTATTTATGCAGTTTCAGTGAGTTGATGCTTGGGAAAAAACGTGGATAGGTGAAGATAAAAAATTATGAGAGAATGTGGGAGAGAAGGAGGACAGTACAGGACATCACAAGTGGGGCATGAGGTTGGCTGTTCTGGGCTGCAGATTTCCCTCTTGTCAGCAGAGGCCAGAGCTACAGACCTGGGGACACTAAGTGGCCATCTCATCAGTGCAGGCCAAGTATGAAGGAATGCTGTGAAAGGGCAATGCTTGAGATGTCACTAAGTGTTAATCTTGGACCACTGGACAGGGCGAGGCCAGCGAGCCCCATCATGAGCCAGGTCCTCCGTTTAGAATGAGGTTTGGAGCTGGAGGCTTTTCCTTGGCCTCGTGAGAAGAATGTGGAGTGGGATTTGTGAGACTTTGACAGAGTTGGTGTCACCACTCTATCAGGAAGGGGAATCAGTATCATAGACTGAAAAAAGGATTACTGGAGACTTCCTGAAAGAGAATTCTTGACTCTGGTCATGAAACACAGGTAAATATGGCTGAGTTTGGGGGGTTGATGGTTGGCATGTCAGACACTAAGGAGGAAGCCGGACAAGGAAACTGTACCACGTAGCTCATGGAGAACCACTAAACACAACCGTGACAGGGCTCCTGAGTCGCTCCCCACCCCCCACCGCCCACACACACATCCTAAAGAGGGAAGGGCGTTTCTGGCAGTGTAGGTCATATGGGAGAGGATATTCTTGGGAATGCATTCCAGAGCCAGGCTGGAGATACTGCTGGCAGCAAGAACGATACAGTAACTGAAGGTTTAGAGACCCACGAAGACATGACCGTGTATTTCCATCAGAAGGTAGCAGCCCCAAGCCCTGCAGGCTTTGCACGTGACTACTATGTGTTCTCAGAATGAGCCTTCTTCTATGGACCATGTATTACCTTCAGAGTAATGGCTACCTCTAAAGAAAGGGGGAAACGGGTTCACGGAGGGGCACGAAAACAACTACATGTTATCATGTTAACAAAGAAGACCCAAAACAAACATCTCAAAATTATTACATGCCACATCTTGTCGAGTACCTTGTTATGTTCTCCTGTACAATTCTCGGTGTGTTTGAAATATTTTATCATAAAAATGTGGAGATTCCAGAGTTATTTCAAGTTTCTGACCTCGCTGCTATGTGGAGCACAGGCTTTCTGGTGAGCTGTGCATCGGCGTGAAGAACACACATGACCACACACACACTCACAAGTGCAAACACACAGGAGCGTGTGTGATTATATTAAATGTCTATTCTAACTGGCCCCAAACACACATCCGCTCAGCAATGAGGTGGCCACCTGGGCAGGATGCAGCATGGCTTTCCTTGGACCCCAGTGCCCCTGTTGGTTTCTCAAGGCTGTCTGTGTCACTCCTTGCAAGAGTGGGCACGACAGGATATAAACAGTTAAATTTTTACCGAAGCATTGCCCTGACCTTACAGCATGATTCTAGAAGTACTTTCAGTAGTATTGCACGTGCTTCTCGGTAAGAGACATTCTCTAACGGTGAGTCTTCCTCTTTCTAGAGTCAAGCTCCGAGTCTGCAAGGCTGCATCCTTAGTCAGGAGAGCAAACTGGGTCGGTGCCACGCTCACAGAAGAGCCCTCCCCTCAGGTTCCTAGTAGTTCTGAGAACACCTTTCACAACCTTTAAAACTCAAGGTTAACAGGGCTCCTCAGACTGCGGAACCCTGACATGGTTTTACAGAAACACATACATGAGATC
>PVJL010005845.1:0-7500 GCA_004026885.1 Lyroderma lyra
AAAATTAATAAAAAGTGTAAATGTTTATAGTTTGTGTCAATTTAACTAAATCACAGTATGGTACACTAGAAAGTGCCTAGGACACATTTCTCTGACTCACCAGCTCTATGACCTTGAACAAGTCATTTCACCATTCCAGATTTCCGTTTCTTTGGGGGGTTACAAAATAAGGGAGGGATGGACTAGATACATGCCTTCTGGTTCTGATGTTACTGGAACTTGAAAAATCTCTTTATGTATGATAGCATGGAGAAGGTTATTTGTTGGCAAAAACCAAGCTATGACTTTATGGTGCAAGTTTATGAGTCTGGGTTAAATAGTAACTTTCAAGAGCTTTCTGTGGTCCCTGAATGAGATATTTTAATGTAACCCTCTGAATAGTATGAGTTCCCTTCATCTTGGTCTTTCTGAGTGAGTTTTTTTCTTAGGGTAACCAACCACCCCAGGTTGTCTGGGACTCTCTTTGTAATAAAAGTTTATGTCCCAGAAAATCCCTCAGTGTTACCAAACCAGGATGATTGGGCATCTTAGTTTCTTAGAGAACTGTTCACCTAGATCCATCTTGAAAAAGGAGGAGTGACTAAAAGTCTCCCCTCATATCCCTATGGTCAAAGTACTCCTTACCTGCTAAACTTGCCTTTTCAACTATCTGGAAAGAGCTGCATAGTATGCTTCTCTCTGCAGCTCCTCAGCATGTACCCTCTCTCCTCTTTTTTTCCTAGACAAGTATCATATCAAAAAGGAGCACACCACTGTAGAATTGTACACCTGGAACCTATGTAATTCTTGCTAACCAATGTCACCCCAATAAGTTGAACAAGGAAAAAAGAAAAAAAAAGGAGCCCTGACAACAAGCCAGCCGGTCCCCCAGCATAACCAAAATGCTGGAGATAAAAACACCAAAGCTTCACTGATGGCTAATCCCTGGGCTTAGAAACCAGAGCAGAAAGAAACTATCAGCTGCCAGATTTCCAGGGTAATAGAACAGAAGACATATAGCATCACCATGGCAACCATCCTCCAAAGGCCCTAGCACCTGCTCCTTTCTACATAAGATTTCCCCGAACAGGGATATTTCTTACTTCCTTGTTTTTCTTTCAATAAAGATGTTAATTTTATTTCCCCTCATTTGTGCTTAATGTTCCAAAAGCAATTTAGCTTCTCCTCAGCTCTGCAGCCCCTCCTTGTCTCTCCCAAACCTTTTCTTCCCTTGTCTCCCCATCCTTCCTTTCCCTTCAGCCTACCTCCTCTGTTTATTGTGTCTATCCTTACTACTCCTGCCCTGCTCTGCCAAGGCGATATTTTTAACCATCTCTCTTCTCTCAGAGCTGAGCTCTCATCCAGGATGTTTCATCAGCTGCAGTTCTATTGGCCTAATAAGCAGTAAGTGTTGGCCTTTGCTCTGGGTGAGCACTATATGGTACTCACTGCAAAGCCCACATCCTCTGTTCTGGTACCCGCAGCTGGGGGGCACAGTGCAGTAGAACCACTTCAGCTCACAGAGCAGATAAAGGCAAAGAAGATGCTCTGGGGTCAATAATAATAATAGTTTGTTGAGTGCTGGCCCTACACTAAAGCTTTATGTCTATTATCACATTTCATTTTCATGACAACCCTGATGGAACAGGTCTTATTTATTATCCCACTTAACAGAGGGGAAAACAGAGGCTTAGACTGGTTAAGCCACTTGTAAAAGCAAGTAAGTGGCAGAGCAAGGATTTAAAGGCAATTTGCCTAGCAGCAAAGCCTGCCCCTTTCATGAGTAGTTTCAGAAGAGGTTTGGAAATGGAGATCCTATCCTGAATTGCTGAAGGAGAATGTGGTTTAGGCAAGCCCTTTAATCAGCACTATCTGGAAGAACTCTGGTCAATAAATGAAAAGGTCTTGGACAACAAACACATGTCTTTCTGCTTAGGTCAATGCAAACAGTGGAAAAGAAAGAGGAGCACTGGAATTGAGGAGCCCTAGGTATGAATCTCTTCCCTGTTCAGACACTCTGTTCATGCATTCACTCATTCGTTCATTCATCCAACACACATTTAGCAAGCATTTCTCATTAGCAGGCTCCACAGCCTAATCATAGGCATCTGTGTTATTATTGAAAGACGGTGGGTGCTGAGAACCCTGCTTACGAGGTCAGGCTCTCCCCTTGCCATCTCTGAGCCTGTTTCTCGAGATAATAATACTTGTGAGCTGATGAAAACCATGACTCTAGAAGCACCTAACATAGTGCACCTGGCACAAGGGTGGGTGTCAACTTCGTAGAGGCAGAATCACTTATTCAGGGGAACGTTCCACCTGAAACAAAGGGAGAGGTGTTGCAGAATTTTCCCAGAGACAGGATGGATCTGGAGGAGCTGAGCCCACTACCAACTCTCTTAGGTGTGGACTCTCTCAAAACAAAGGAACTCAAGTCTGCCCATGACATGTACTTACTTGACTCTTGGAGCACACAGCTTCCTCTTTACAAATAGTTTACTTCTTCTGATCAAAGGAGACCTAATCCTCTGGAGAACACAGCAATTGGTTCTGAAACCAATCTTCTATGCTAATGAGGTCTCTGGATAAAGAAATACACTGCTGAGGCCACATTATTATTATTATTATTATCATTATTAGAAGGACAATGTGTGCCCAGGTTTACAAGGGAAGTTGGCCAACAGAACAAGGATTACAGTAATGGTTTTGGGTAAGGAGAGGGAGGAGCAAAGAAATTCCAAGGAAATCTACTAATTTCTGTTTCTCTCTCTTGCTGTCTCCTCTCTTCTTCTCTCATTGCTCTCCTCTGTTTCTTTGGTATTTTTTAAGACAATGAGTTATTGAGTAAACAATGGAGGAACCAGCTTGTGTGTGCATAATTTAGCTGATTTGTAGCTTAATATAAAAGGACTCCCTTGGCTCTACTGCTGAACTGTTATTGAAAAGTAGCAACTCTGGAAAGCCAGATTGCCTAGGTCTGTGCTCTGTCAGGAACAGCTCCTGACTGCCAAGTGCAGTGCAGAGTGTAGGTGTACACATGTGTGACTGGTGGAGGGGGGCCTAAGGGAAATGTCACAGAGCCAAAAGCAGATAATAATGGGGACAGAAGAGGACTGGTTAGGGCTTTTCGTGGAAGGTAGCAGTATGATGGGGAGCAGCTGACTGAGGAGACAAAGTGTCTGAGATCTGCTATAAACTGCACCAAATAGCCAGATCACCTTATGCCTGTCATTTCATCATTTGGTCTTTTCTTTGGCTTTGAAAAAGAAACGAGTGGGTTTAGTCTGTAATATCCTAGCCATTTCTAAAATTTTATGACATGGTGGCTGTGCATGATGTTTTGATGGGGATTCTAGTCATTTTTCTCCATTTATCTCATTCAAGTGTCTGCTATTGAATTTTAGTCTTTCTCCCCATTCCTCACCAAATCAATATATGTCAGGCACCAAATGAAAGCCAAAAGGCCCTTCTAAAACACATATGAGGGACAGTCAAGACTGTTGCCATCTCTGCTGATGATAGGCTGGCCCAAGCTTCTGCACAGACATTAGAGGAACTTTCACCAGCTCAGGCAGAGAAAAGGTTTGAATAAGATTAGTGACAAGGAGAAAGAAGCAGTGGAGCAGAACAGAGAAGAATCATCCCCTTCGGGAAAAAACATATCTGCTGTGTTCATTCCATACATAATTTGTCCTATATTTGGAAGGATTCTCTCACTAGGATATAGAGAACTTCAGCACTATCCACAGCAAAGTTTGATTTGGACAGAAGTATTGAATGTAGACTGACTGACCACTATCCCTTAATGTTTTAAAGATGCAGTTTGTTCTCACTGCACTAGAGTAGTCAGTTGGAGGATAGGCCTGCCTAGCTTTGTCACCCAGCTTTCTGACCAACTTGTTCGACCTTTAGAGAAACAGGCCTATTCCATGGCCAAGCTCTGTGGAAAGCAGGTTGGAGAATGTGTGATTTCTTCCCACAAAAGGCTCCTGAGTGGCCTTTGATTCCAAGGAAAGCAAGTGAGTTCATATCTGAGTAGATGCAGAGAAGCGGAGAGGCCAGAATATGAATATTGAATTGGATATGAGACAGGTATTAAACATTTCCTGAACACCAACTACAAAAAGAAGCCTAGTAAAATCTCTGCTTCAGTCTCTCTTATTGATTGGCTTGATTTTCACCAACTTATAAACATAATATAGTTATGTTTGGGAAGGTGGAGGTGGAATTAGACTGGAGGTACAGGGTGTGAGGCAGAGAAGACAGAGATGAACAGTGTTGTGTGTCTACATTTTCCCATCTGTAAAATGGATCTAGGAAGGACCAATAATGACAGATAAGATTAAAACTGAAGTTAAAATAAATACGATTTAAAATTTCTAATAATAGTTACGAATCCCACCAACTTAGAAAAAAGAATCTTTTCTAACTCTGACAGTTGAAAGCACTTGAATGCCAGAAATTTCTCTTTCACAGTAACTAGAACTTTTTTCCAGTCTCCACAGAGACAAGAGAATCCTGCCAGAGTATGGGAATGAGGAGGGCCCTTTGGTGCCATTAGAGGCAATAGTGGACTCAGTTCTACCCTAGGATTCAATTGATGCAATTAATTGACCTTCTTAGCACTGATTAACAACTATTATAGAATTTGGTTTCTGATCTGAGTTATATCATTTTAGTTTACCTTTCTCTATCAATTTTCTGACTGCTGCTAGTTGCTACTTGATTTTGAATGGAATCTCAGCAAAGATTTTGCCAGAATCTGAGCCATCAAAAAAGAGCCACTCCAAGGATTTCTCATCCAGATGGTGGAGTAGGTAAATGCTATGCTCACCTCCTCCCATGACCACATCAATTACAACTAAATTACAGAACTATCACTGAGAATTAACTGAAGCCTAGCTGAACTGAAGCCCTACAACTCCGGACATACAGAAGAAGTCACTTCAAGACCGGTAGGAGGGGCAGAGATGTGGAATGAGCTGATCCCACACCCAAGTATAATCATTAAATATCCGGAGGGATATCTCGGCTGCAGCGGTCCCCCATGATGAGTGAGGGGACTCAGCCCCACACCACGTTCCCCAGCTCAGGATTTTAGTGGCATGGAGAGAAAGTCCCATAACTTCTGGCTGTGAAAACTATCAGAGATTGTGGATGAGTGAGCCAGAGGACAGCTATAGGACTATGCACTCCTCTTAAAGGGCCCACACATGAACTTTCTCACTGCTGTACTCATTCACTCTGAGATTTTGTGCTGTGGCAGCAGCTCAAAAGGTGCCAGGGACATACAGGGAAGAACTGAACTATCTGGCTTCAGGATGAGGGCTATAGATGCAGCTTTCTCCCAGAGGGAAGAGCTGACAAAAGCCATTGTTTCTTTATTGAGCCCTGCCTCATCCTGTACAAAGGCAGGCAGCCACCATATCTGAGTCTCCATCAAATTAGCTATCACCCTTGTATGCCCCGAGACTTTGCCCCACCTAACTTTTGAGCACATCTAAACTGCTTCCAGTAGTTTTTTGTACAAACAACCTATCTTAGCTGATGCTGTGGACTTTCATAAAATCTCTCAAAGTTTCACAAAACCCAAACAAGCAGCATCTGGCTTCAGTATGTCCAGTACCTCTGACTAAGCAGCCCGAAGCCTAGCACTAGCAACAGACAGCCTTGATTCACAGATTGGCCTCTCAAGGCACCTCCAAACCTAGTGCAGGTGACAGACATACGCAGATTGCTTTC
The DNA here is from genome assembly GCA_004026885.1 of Lyroderma lyra. Taxonomy (NCBI): domain Eukaryota; kingdom Metazoa; phylum Chordata; class Mammalia; order Chiroptera; family Megadermatidae; genus Lyroderma; species Lyroderma lyra. The sequence continues at coordinate 5,722 of PVJL010005845.1, forward strand.
TGGCTCATACTAAGTGGCCCCAGGCAAGGAATAGACTGTAGCTAAACTTGGCCTGCCAGGGATCCCTTACCAGGGGTCCCCAGGGCCAGCACACCTGGCAGCCTCCAATGCTGACACACATACAGGGAAAACTGGTAAGGTATCAGAGCCCCACTAAAGTGAACCCTGTTCTGTAGGGTCAGTCCTTGCACCACAACTCCTCCATTGTAGTCACAGTCAGTCCTCAGAACAAATCAGCCTGAGTGGCAATTCTTCTCATTGATGTGCAAATAATAACCAAGGCCCAACTACAACAAGAAGGGCATACACCCCACATACAAGGGACACACTTGGAGCATCCAGCTCTAGTGACCAGGGAAACTGCACCACTGGTTCCTACAGGAAACCTACTATGTAAGGCCACTCTCCCAAGACTTGGAGGCATAGCAGTCCTACTTAATACATTGGAACAAACACAAAAATACAGCTCAAATGGAGAGACAAAGAAATATGTCCCAAATGAAAGAACAAAACAAAACTCCAGCAAAAGAACTAAACAAAATGGAAAGAAGCAATATTCTAGACCTCAGAGTTCCAAACACTGGTTATAAGGATGCTCAATGATCTCTGGGAAAATTTCAACAAAAAGATAAAAAACATAAAAATGGAAATTTAGAAAAAAAATATAAAAGAACGAGTCAGAAATGAAGAATACAATAACTGAAACGAAGAATATATTAGAGAGAGTCAACAGTATATTAGATGAAGCAAAGGAATTAATCAGTGATTTAGAAGATAAGATAGCAGAAAATACCCCAACAGTACATAGAGAAAAGAATTTTAAAAAATTAGGATAGTTTAAGGATCCCTCTGGGACAACATTAAGTGTACTAACATTTGCATCAAGGAGTATCAAAAAGAGAAGAGAAAGAGAGAGCTAGGAATATAAAACCTATCTGAAGAATAATGATGGAAAACTTCCCTAACCTGGTAAATAAAAGCCCAGGAAGCACAGACAGTCTCAAACAAGATGAGCCCAAAGAGGTCCACACCAAGACACATCATAATTAAATTGCCAAAAGTTAAAGACAAAGAGAATCTTAAAAGCAACAAGAATAAAATGGTTACCTACAAAGGAGCTCCTGTAAAATGATCAATTGACTTCTCAAAAGAAACTTTGCAGGCCAGAAGTGATTGCCACATAATAATCAAAATGATGAAAAACAAGGAAATACAACCAAGATTATTCTACCCAGCAAAGCTATCATTTACAATTGAAGTACAGATAAAGAGCCTCCCAGAGAAGAAAAAGCTAAAGGAGATGACCACCACCAAACCAATATTAAAGGAATCTTAGAGGGATTTCTTAAAGATAAATAAATAAATAAATAAATAAATAAGAATAATAAAGTGGCAATAACTACATAGCTATCAAAAATTTCTTTCAATGTAAATGGATTAAATGCTCCAATCAAAAGATAGAACAGCTGAATGTATATATAAAAAAAAAACAAGACCCTTAAATATGTTGCCTATAAGAGACTCACTTCAGATTGAAAGGCAGGCACAGACTGAAAGAAAAGGAATGGAAAAAAGATATTTCATAAAAATGGAAACAGACAAAAAGTACTAAGGTAGCAATACTTACACCAGACAAAATAGATTTTAAAACAAAAACTATAACAAGAGATAAAGAAGGAGCCAGTAATCCCACTTCTGGGTATTTATTTGAAGAATGCAAAATGCTACTTCAAGGAGACATGTGCATCCATATGTTCATTGCAGCATTGTTTACAATGG